>JAGPOY010006102.1:0-10536 GCA_018983105.1 Silene uniflora
GGCTGGCTGGTTGCCAGGCCGAGACCCAAGTGGCTCAGTGCTGTGTGACTTGAGGTCAGTGAGCACCGAGGCCGTAAGCGTCCCTCGGCTGGCTTGATGTCAGGCCGAGAGAGTCCCTTGGCTGGCTGGTTGCCAGGCCGAGAGGGTCTAGCAGCCCAATGCTGTGTGACACGTGGTCAGTGAGCATTGACTCTGGTCAAGATGTTGACTCGGTCAGCCGGTGCAGAATATGCCCCATCAGTAAGTTTTATTTAAGACGGTTTAAGTTTATATTTCTTGCAATTTTTCATTCATTTTAATGTGGTTTATTACACTAGTAAAGAGCAAGTTAATTCTAGTGGTAAGAACTCTCTTAAACCAATCATGAGTTGGAGGTTAGACTCTCACCCGCGACATAAGTGTACTCACGATGACATTTACATGTCTCAGTCTCAATGTGGTTGACCATCCTCTCGGATCAGCTACTGATCAATGCGGATAAGTTATTGTCTCACCAACTAGCTAATTTAGACGCGAGCCTCTCCTTTGGGCGGATTAATCTCTTCCCAATTCATTCAACAATTTTCACAAAAATAAGTCATTAATTAACGGAAAGATTTTAGTTTAGTGATTAAAATGTGTTATTGTAGTCTATAACTAACAGGGGTCGAATCCACCATTTGCTTGTATTCCAATGTTCTTAGTGGCACATTTAACGAAAAAGAAAATGTAAAGTTATAGACATAGCTTAAACACGCAAAGTTTTGATCCACTAAACCCAGTAGACCACTAGAGACACTAGACAGTCTAAAATCCTCTTGTTTATATTATACCCAAATATTTCAACCTAACTGCAAGTGTGAAGACAAAATAATCGTATAATTCTGGTAAAAATGGATTATAAATTGAGAATTAAGGTCAATTCCTTTGGACCACTTGACACTTCTCATTATGTAAATGCGCAAATTGGTAAATCTTTCTATTGAATACAGTAATAGCTTAGCATTCCATATTTATCGGTATGATTGTAGATTCTTTGTCTCATTTTCGTGTCTCATCTTGTATTCCACGGTTACTTCATTTGACACATAAGCAATTAAGCATTAATCATGAAAAAAGGTGTCAATATCAAAGGAGAATGATGTGTCAATATTAAGGTAGTGGAACACGAAAATGGGACAGAATCCGCTCTCATGATAGACGAAGCAAGTTATTGTAAGATCGTTGCAAGTCGAGCAACAATAACACGGACAAATTGTCTATGCTCAATAACTAAAAGGTCTGAGGTACTACATCAGATGCGTAATCCTTTTTCTCTATGAATAGCCAGCAAGCAAGCGAAACAGGCAACTAGTACTTGATTTTCCAGAGAAGAGAGGAATGAGAATCATTAACTGCATACTGGAGCTCAGGAGAACCTCCAATTCTCGAAAATGGCTTCAACTTGGGTCTCAGCAGACTCAGTAGCTCCTTGTGTCGTGATTTTTTCCGGTTCAGGACGCGAATATATGCAGTTAGTCCTAACCATTGAATTTCTTGTTTTGACACCAGAAGAACAGTTGATTTTACTTTGAACATTCTCCGCTTCATTAGTTTTTGCATATACCTGATGGCCAACATTCAATAGGCTCAACACACAGCTCACATCTTGTAAATAATATGAATAAAAAAGCACAATGCACAGAAGCTTTCGAATATGACTGCTAAATGGAGCTTGATTACCTCAATGACCCCTCTATGCTAGTCAGATAGGTTCTTGGAGGAAGCTTGCACCAGGTGGACAATTCACGGACATAACAATGGAACTTCATCGCACATAGCAAGAACGCTTGGTAGACATTCAGCTTGATGGTAGCTGCTGAGTTGATAGTCGCATCAAAGAATATAGGATGGCACTTAGGTCGCATATAGGCACGCAGCTTCCTTTTCAATTTACGGCCTGGATTACGCTGCCAGTTCACTGTTAATGTCGAACTCAGATGATCGTTCAGGTATCTGTTTGAGAATGTCATGAAAATGCAAATTTATAAAGAACTCATCAGGTAAGATGCTTCCTCCAGCAACCTAACACCATAACAAAGAGGAAAAGAACAAGCTGCTAACTATAGAGAGCAAAGTCTCTACCGCTTCCTCTATAACCAAGATAAAGAGCAAAAGCCACTTTTGAGGTTGACAGTATCGTGTATGTAAAGGTTAAGGTATAAGAGACGACAAAAGCCAGGGAGAGAGATCGGAAAGATGAGACTGCTAAAAATTCAGAAAAGGCCAAAGTGAATATTACCTACTATAATCTCCCTGAACCTCTAAATTGCGGCTATTGATAAGAAGACCGCTCCACTGAAGAAAACAGACACCATCACTGCCTACTAACATCCGCTTCGAACCATGTTGCAAACTGCTATAATCAAAATTAGTGCAAAATTTATCCTGGTTCATATAGCAGTTGTATTCGTGGAATCCTCTACGCAGCCTGGAGAAGAAGGTAACAGCTTGTTCTTTGGATGTTGATATGAACAAATAGTCATCAACAAACCTAAGTAACATAGATTTTGGAAGCGAAAAAGATGCATCAGGCGTGGCTTCAAGAGGAACACATCCACTATCACTGTGCCCTGCGACATCATTGGCGCCTTTTGCAAGATAAGGAACGATGACATTATTTTCCATATGTCCATAGTACAATGTACAAAGCAAAGTTGACAAAACACTTCCCTGCGGTATACCAACAGTTTGCAAGAAAAAACAGTGGTCTAGTTTGAGCACATTGTTCTTAAGATGCTCTTTCAAAATCAGCAGCAGTTCCTCCCTTCTTATCGTTCTGCTCTGTTCCTGGAATTGGTGAGACCATATAACCTTAAAACTAAGCTTTAACATTCAGCATATCTTGTCAGGTTTTAGTTTAATGTCGGAAGAAGCATGTTCAAACAGAAATCGCCACACAAGTACAAAGCACCAACTACAAAGTACTCCCTGAAATGAAATAGGGCATTTTGAACAAGTTATTAGCCATTATCTAAGTTCCTTTTATGAAACTTATTAGAGGGCAAATAACATTCACACCATAAATGCGGCTGAAACAGCCTCGAAATGCAGTCGTTGGGATTTGACTCTAATCGTAATAACTTGATCGCCAATCAGTGTCGCGGCCCTAGATATAATCCTTTGTCAAGTCTGTTAAAGAATATGCTGATGAGGAAAAATGACGACTCTTAACACTCATTAGGAAGGTCTTTTGAGTTTTGACTACACCAATGAACAATGTTTTGTGCAGGCAATATATATCAACCTCCCCTAGCTCGTTCCTAGACAAAGCAACCGCATTAGGCAGTCATCTGAGACTTTTAGCTATTAATATTACCATGATAGATTCAGTTACCTGATTAACAGAGACTGTATGGAAAGTTCTCCGATGAGCAGAAGACATCACTTCTGTACATCCACTGCCGTCAGTTTGACTCATCAACTTTACTTCCTCAGAAGACCACACACTTTTTTTCCTGCAGAATATCTCATTGGATTTCTGCATGCTGTATTTGTCTGCCATTTGTATTTCATTCAGTATCGAAAGAAGCTTATCTTGCTTGATAGTGTCGAACGCTTTTTGTACATCTGAAACTACAAGGTACACTACAGGCATGGCTGCCTGTCCTTCCTTAAGATGCCTCAGAAATAGGCAAAATTTTCTGTGAATGTCATTATAACAAAAAACTGTTGAGCCCCATCTTTCTGGTTCCTTCCTCTTCACATCTTTGATGACAACATGTAAATCCCGTAACACAGTATTGACAGACTTAAAATAAGTTGCACGATTATTCCGGTTAGGAGCTCTTCCATTTCTACACTTTCCGGTCATACGCTTAAGCGAACTTGACCTCCCAATGCAAAATCTTGATGGTGTTTTCAAATTTGCTATTGGCCTTGCTCCAGCTTCTTTAGGGCAAAGTCTAACTTTTGAGAAACCAAATGACCGTTTCCTTAATATCTCAGCTACTGATGCATTGTCCAAGTACCGATAGCTCTGATCCTTCAGTGATCTAATGATTTTATCACTCAGCTTTTCCCACATTGACTTTCTATAATAATAAATATTCAGTTTGCCATGCTCACTTTCAGTGACGTAAAAGTTGGCCTGCACCAGTGGGACTACAATACAAGTAAAAAGCCAAAAGATCCATCGTTCTAACAGAGCCCGTTTCAAAGTATTGCATTTGCATGCGATGTTCTGTGGGATACGCTGCTTTTGCCCATGGCTCTCTTTGGAGGACTCTGTACTTGATAACAAAGGGAACTTTGATAGTTCCAGTTTATATATACACTGGCAAAGGGAAAATTTCTCAAATCGTCTTAATTTTATGAATTTAGAAATATTTCTCTGCAAGATTCTGCGGCTTGACGAAGACCCTAAAAGTTCAGGAGGAAGAATATTCCGACACACTGCCCAAACAAATGATACAACTTCATCTTTCAAGCAATAAGGCTGCATTAAACCAAACTGACACTGGATGACTTCAGGTGTTCTTTTGCCGTCCCTCCATTTGCCCAGTTTCCGAATGGTTTCTTGTTTAGTGCTTGCTAATACAGGTTTACTTTTGGAGCCCTACAAAAGGATGATGCTATGAATGATGAACAGCTAGGTGCACAATATTGAACATATATAATACAGCTAGCTAGCAAAATACATCGACAGTTGCAATGAAGCCACAGACCACAGACCACAAAGGTACGAACATTCCCACCCTGGTAAGATTTTGCACAAGCTATGATCGCCTATTGACTTAAAGTACTGCGGTAACTCTGAATTTTGGCCCATAGCATGTCATCTCCTACTTGAAGCTAGTAAAGTCAACCAGATACATGAACCAGTACACAAACCCAAACCTAGACACGATATTTCCCATTTCCTGTCTTCACCATTTTCAATAATGCCTCACAAGGCCGAGCCAGCGACACCACATGAAGCTCACCGGTTGGGGCCAGCAATCACTTACCAGAAGAAAAGGCAAAAAACGAGAAACGGAAGTACCTGAAGTGTTGAACCAGAATCTTCAGTAGCAGACTGAAGGTTGACTTGAGAAATGCAATGTTTCTGAAGCAGCCGCGCATGCTGGCATTTCTTAGCTCTCCACATAAAGATTTTAAGCGATTTGACAAAAGAATGGTATCTACAAAATGAACAGGGAAAAAGTTTTGTCCAATGCAATAATTAACAGAATTTCTTGGTAAATTACGGAAGAGAAGTCAAATGACCAAAATATATTCTATCAAAAGTATCATAACTGTCCGATGAAAAGTCCTTCAAAGATCCAACCACAATTGAGATACAAAAACAAAAGCAAGAAGCCTATGTCAGAATGAATGTTACCGTATCACGCCATCTAGGTGATATTATTGACAGTGAGATTCTGAGAGATATGAACTAGTTTATTCACAATTAATCTGACACTATCTTCGAAAATGTAGATAAATATGTTAAATGATTCAAAGTTTCAAATAATAGGCAGATCCCCTCCAAAAAAAACTGAATATACTTACAAGCAAGACGAGGCATGTGAGCAAAACCCTTTCTTGTGAAAGCATAGTGCTGGCAGATTCTTTGTATCCGTAATAGCTAATCCAAAGATATCTTGGA
This sequence comes from Silene uniflora, assembly GCA_018983105.1. Lineage (NCBI taxonomy): Eukaryota > Viridiplantae > Streptophyta > Magnoliopsida > Caryophyllales > Caryophyllaceae > Silene > Silene uniflora. The sequence continues at coordinate 5,609 of JAGPOY010006102.1, forward strand.
GAAGCTCTTCAACGCCCGCAAAACCTGGTTTTAAGGAGTTGAGTATGTCTAACAGATTAAGGAAGCACTACTCTCAGAGAAACTTTAGGTAGTAAAGGCAATAAACATAAGATGCTTAGCTTAACTCACTAAAGGGGTAAGAAAAAGGATACGCTTTTCCAGAAAGAGAGATGGCGAATGCTTCATATTGTAGAATATAGGTTTCCTATTTATCTGGGCATCCATAGGGAGTGATGACAATGACCGAAACACTGAGCAACATGGGCATAACAGTTGAATCTGCATATACAAGGGAAGTACAGAAAAGGACTTACAAGAATGTATTGTGTATATATAAACTTCTTCCACACTGAAGGACAGACATTCTAAAGAACATTCTGAACTGTAAAAGTTACTGATCTTCGACGCTTACATCAACTTGTTTGTTGCAACAATTTTCGCTTGAAGTGGGCCCAACTTTCCCCGACCATTGATCTCTAGTCAAATCATGCTCATGAGTTTTGTTCAAATCATCTTTAACACTTAAAATTTCAGCTGAAGGTACTATGGTAGATGAGCCCTCTAAGACAGTCCTGTTGCACCTCTTTCGCCGCTGCCAGCTTGGTTGTCTGAATCGCTTCCGCGGCTTTTTTTCGAGTATCTCGATGGATTTTCCTTCGTGAATTTCCAGTTTATAAGAACCGAAGTCGTCAAAACCGTTAGATGCTTCAATCAGCCGTGACAGATTACTAGGTTCCGAACAACCCCTATCATCATAACCTTTATTCCCATTACCAACAGAATGGCATGAATTCTGTTGAAATTTAACAGCTTGTACAGAAACTTTGCAGGGAGATTCTTCAGTAATGGAATTCTTTCTGTTTAGTCTTCTTCTCTTTCTCGGGTGTCCTGGAAATAACCAGCAGGGTGCCAGTGCATAAGTATGTCTGGTTATAGTCTGAAATATTTGGTGTTCCTCTAATGGCAGAAGAGAAGATGACACATGACTAATTTTGGACCTCAAGTAATTACACTTATCTTCGATGAACATACATACATACATTAACCTTCATGTGTAAATATGGCCCTCCCCAAACTGGTCCACTATCAAGACAAAGAGTAGCTTTGAGTGAAATGTAAATACTTCTACTCTAATACTACGATTAATCGCTTAAACAGCCCTGAAACAGCAAGCACCTTAACTTCTAACTAATCAATCATCACCTTACTGTGTTGAAAAGTAACGAATGTCTGTGATACTCCAAAAGCCTAAATGAGAATGAAGTAAGCAACGAACTCAACAGTAAGTATGGTATACCTACTTGCATCTGTGGAAGAAGAGGGAGGGTGAACGGGAGGTAATGCAAAGCGTTTTATAGGAGGACCTGCTACTTGCTGATGCACATTGTGTTTGATGGGCATGAATATCAAAGTGTGCATGAGTAAATACGCCATCAAACTGTCCCCAACCTGTGTAGGATAATCAAACTGCAGATAAGTACACAAACCCAAGAGACCTCCAGTATAAGTAAGACAAAAAGGGAAAAGGCAGATATATATACCCGTTTTAAAGCCAAATCCCATATTGACTGAGTAAGCAGCTTTACGATGGAACTGAGCTGTTTAAACTGGAAAATTAAGTTGAAAACACCATCAGTACAAATAATCTATATGTCCGAGTAACTACGCTGTGATTCAGCCATTCAGGTACCACACATCAGTAAACTCTTAATATTCCAGCAAACACAATAACACATTTTGGATGAAGAAAGAAAGGATTACCCTTTCATAACCATGACACATGACATTAGAAGGTGCAGTTTGCTTCGTAGAAAATGCTTGAATGGTCCTTTCAACAATCTAAAGCATGTGATGGCAAAGGCGTGAGAACGAGTTAGTATAGAGCAAGTAGCAAGTTACATCAGCACATAACACATACAGCCATACAGGTATAAGGAAATCAAAGCCACGGCCTGCAATAAATTTCTCCGAATTTCTCAATACTTTTTAACTACAGTTCATATTCCATGACAATGAAAAGACGGTTTATGCAAACAATTTATCCTGTTTCATTCCACCTCCAAATACACAAAAAATTGGGAGAAATAGTCTCTCATTAAGTTATTGAGAGACCACCTTTTTCCATGCCCCTTAATCCTTTGAATCAAGTATGCAACCAAAGTGATATGTATCGCGAACAATATGATTCTCATCCAATACACTCAAAATATCATAAACTACAATGCAGCATTTCCCGTCTCCCCACCCTCCTCGCGAACCACTACCACATGGCATAACCTGACACCTTGGAATCAATTAGTGAACAGCAAACCCCTTGTTTCAATACCACCCTATGAATTTCTTACAAACAAGGGTTATTGACCAAATGATTAAGACCAATGTACATTAAACCGAAAGTTATTTACATACTTGTCCAAATTCAGTCATTTATCTCAAAAAGCATCCATCTTTATCGTGAAATCTCACAACTTTTACTAGAGATAGAGCTAGGGACTAGCAAGGACACTGGCACAATGCAAATTTTGAAACTTTTTCGAGTTTACCTTATGGCATTACTAGTTCGCTCACCTAGCTACAAATCCTGACTCCGCTCAGCACAACTAACAACAGCCCATTTGACAAATTCACTGAAAAACTCAAACCCCAACAAAACCCATAAACAAAATCATCAAAAAAGGAAGCAACTTTTTCGAGTTTAACTTGCGGTTATGGCATTACTTGTTCGCCCCTAACTACAAATCCTGACTCCGCTTAGGCCAAATAACAACAACCCATTTTACGAAATCACACAAACATTAAAACCCAGAAACAAAATCATCAAAAAATGAAGAAATCAATCACCTGAAGCTGAGACCAAAAATGAGTAAAACTAACAAGAGGAGGAAGAGAAGGAGCATTATGAGGAAGAACAACAAAACAATTATTCATAAAGCGGCGATAATCGGGAGGATCGTGAGGTCTAACAAGGTAAGACAATGCATTATCATCACCATAACCAAACACACAACGAAGGCATTTACCCCTTGAATTGCAATCACATAATTCGGGAATTAAAGAAACAATGGTGGCTGAAAGAGTACGAGCTTTGTGATTGAATAGCGTCCATAGTACGTTTGGCACTCTCTTTCTCTTCTTCCCCATTTTTTGAAGCTCCTTTTTTTGTTAGGTTTTGGGGAATGAGAAGATGGAGGGAAAACAAAGTAGTTTTAGTGTTGGAATTTGGAAGTTGTTGGTTTATTCAAACGAAGAACAGATTCGAACACAACTTTAATAATGGGTAAAAATTAGGTGTGAGCAAAAATATATGATACGGTTTTATAATACGGATACGATATGGTATACGGTTTGAATTATATGGATTTTCGTATATATGATACGAAAATCCGTATATACGATACGGCTTTTATAAACCTATACCGTATCCGGGTCGGGCAAAAACAAAACCGTATATACGGTTTTCGACACGGTTTGAAGATTTTACATAAAAAAATAAATAATGCAAAGTCACCCTTTCAATTTTCCCACTCTTTGAATGTTTTTATGACTTATTTTACTAGCTTATCTGAATCAACAAAAAATAGAGTTTCCTTTACCTTCGCCATCCTCTTAAACTTTCATCACGGTGTCAACTATTCCCTCATACCTTCTCCCTCTTCCCCAACGACCACCAAAAACCATTATATTCCGCTATTAACCTAAGCCACCACATTACGAGCCTAGACCTACCCTTATTTCAACCAAATCTACGTATGGGTGATTAGGAACTTGTTAGGAAACCATATCCGTATATACGGATTCCGTATACACGGTTTTTCCGGGTACCCGAAAACCGTATATACGGTTAAACCGTATCGGATCCGTATAGTGATTTTTGCGATTTTAAAAAAGAACCGTATCAGGTATACGGTTTTGCTCAGCCCTAGTAAAAATAGTGACGGAAAGTCCCCATTTTACGATAAACTTCTGTAAAATCGGCTTGAACAAGTATACCATATGTGAATAATTATGGAGTATACATGGGATGAATAAGGTAAAAATAGTTTGTTGATACTTAACATTGAATTAGTTATGTGATAATTTGAAATCATATCATCATATAAATTACATAATCGTTAGGGACTTCAAACACCTCATGTCCGGTTCCCCCTACAGGTTTGAATAAAGAGGCTTGGGTGGGTGTTGGAGAGTGTTAAACTTTGAAGATCCTGCGGTTGAGGGCTACAGTCTTCTCCACTAGGGATACAAGACGGATACATGGGTTTCTCCTTGTCCCCGGTTTCAGCACACACTCATATCTCTATTTTCAAATGAAAATTTTAAATTTAATTAACTATGTCATTATAATAAGTAAAAAATTCCATTAATTACCAACTTAGTTATATTTAGCGCCATTTAATTTTAAATTATAATTTTCTTTTAAATAAAGTATTATACTATCGATTATCTTAAAACAAACATAATACACAAAAACTTGTGAGAGACGGTCTCTCATTAAGTTATTGAGAGACCACTTTAACGTACCCATTTATGTATGTTTCGTACTCTTTTTGTTATTTATTGGGCTTAAAATGTCTATTTCATTTGGTACATAATTTCATAACAATCGTACATATTTTATCATACATTGTAACCACTTTTAAGGACCCCTGTGGATGTGGAAAACCGGGGTTCCTTGAAAAAGAAAGGGGTTTCGTTTGAAAAGAGTCGCCACCAAATTTTAGGAAAACTTGGAAACCTTTTGAGAAATGAGTTCGTGTGAAAGTACGTGATGGGAAGTTCGTTAATAAAACACCCACCCCCGCCCGTTTAAAACGGCCTCTACTAAGGAATACGATGGCTAATTGGAATAGTAATATGATCGTTATATGTAGTGCAACCATGTTCTTTGAGCCTAACATGTGAATTCGGTTTCTAGTGATTTAATGCAT
>JAGPOY010006105.1:3368-13650 GCA_018983105.1 Silene uniflora
AAAAAGAGCAAGCAACCCCCTCACCCATCAAATGAGGGGAAGAAAAAGCCGTTGCTATAAGTTTTTAGGCCACGATGTTTTTCCAATTTGAGTCGGGTTCACACAATGTTTGCATGAGTTCAACATAAGGCTTATTGTTAGGGTGTGGACGTTACTCATGTGTTGCAATAAAGGTCTAAATGTTAGGTTTGTGCGAAGGGTTTAAATGATTTTTCCTTGATTAGTCGGGTTTATACAATTTTTGCATAGTCTTGTCTAGACAACCCTATGTTACGGTATAGACGTTACTCACTTGTTGTAATAAAGAGTGGAAAGTTGGAAATGTTCACTCTTCTCGATTTGAGCCTCACATATCCAAACGGTGCTTGCACCAAACCCGTTTTGCCCTCTATCCTAACCCCGTTACAACCCTAGTTTCATGAAATGCACGTATTTGTCATCTTTTTGCATCTCTTTTGGTTTTTGGATCGCTTTAGACTCTAGATTGCGGGCATGTTTTTCCAAGTCGAGTTAGGTGAGTGTTTTGATAAAATTTTGCATAAAAAACACCCGTTCTTTAAAATGAGCGATTGAGGGAAAACGCGAGGAAGTCGTTGTTTTTGGTCCCCTTAACCATGGGTGTAAGTTGAATCTCGTGTTGGTCTTGTAAATCTTGAAGAACGAGGTCTATTTTCCCCCTTTCCCGCTCTTGAATTTGTTTCTTGAGCACTTGGGTTGTCACACTTAAGCCATTTTAGGGGGATCGACACACATTTTGGAATTATGAGGGCGTATTTCTCAACCAAGACCATGACTTTGAGCTAAAACCCTCCGCTTAGATGAGTAAAGCGGTTGAATTTTGTGTGATGCATCCTACTTGTTTTTGTGTGCTTAATTGCTTGGGTGTGTCAAAATTTTCCGCAAGCCCCCACTTGCCTTGCATTGAAATGCATACCTCATTGTGTTTCATTGTGAGTTGAAGGGACGGAGAAGGCCCGTTAATTGCCTTTCATCGGATATTAGTTATTTAGATGTGCCTTTTATATTACGGGTCTTAGTTAGTAAATAAGCTTACTCGGGGACGAGTAAGGGTCTAGTGTGGGGTGATTTGATGAGTCGTGATTTTACATCACTCCACTTCGTTTTTATCATGCATTTTGACCCATTATGGCGGTAATTCATGCCACTATCGCTCGGGTTTTGTCCTTTCTACTCTATGTATTTCGATTATAGCATTTCCCTTAATTTCATGTAGGGACATGGCCTACGGCAAGGCAAGACGGAGTAGAGACCGAGTGATCAAGCGAAACCCATGCTAGCATGAGAAGAAGAGAGGAAATTCCAGCAGTAGACTTCTGCCGGCTAACCGGCAGAGTCGTCTACACAAGTGCTAAAGAATGAAGAATAACTGAAGGAAGGTTCTCAGCCGATAGGCCGGCAGCCGGCCAACCGGTAGAGAACAACATTGCCAACACTTAGCCATTTTGAAGACAATTTTGGAGCAAAAGATGAATTGGCTCGCTACCGGCAGAGAGGCTGGTAGCCGGCCACCCGGCAGAAGATAAAGAAGACTCCATTTTGAAGCTTATAGAGAGGGATGCCAGCCGGCAGCCGGTCGACCGGCACAGGACCTTATTTATACGAATTGGGCTTTTGTGGGCATACTATATATACTCCTTGTTAATCCCCATTCAATATATCTCATTCCATATTAGAACCCTAGTTTTGTGACTTAAACTTTTCCTCCAAGTTATTTAATCATTCTTTAGTTAATCATTAATCATTCAACAATTAGTGTAAGATTTGGGATTGTAAGACAAGATTTGGGTATTTGATTTATGTTATTTCAATCAAGTTCTTTCTCTTGCATCTAAGTTGGTATAATTTCTTCCCTTGTTCTTTCATTTTCCATTGTTATTCCTTTCAATTTCCTTATTAGATTTTGTTGTTTGTTGATTGATTATTTTTATAATCTCTCTCTTGTTTATGTTGTTGATGCTATTTCCAATTGTTGCTTGTTCATCAAAGTTTGGGTCTCCAATTAGTTTTGTCAAAGGTTGTTACTTTTTACATTGATTATTTAAATTCTAGATTAATTAGTTAATACTCCATCTTCCTTATAATTAATTGCATGTTTAGTAGTTGTTACCAAATTAATATCATGTTTAACGTCCAAGTTTCACCCTTTATAATTTGTGTTGTCTTTAGTTAACATGAGAAGTGAGTAGTTTAATTACTAGGGTAATAAAACCGTGCACTTGCGGTATTAAAACTCCTCATCAAGTGCTACAAATACAACCGTGCACTTGCGGTATTAAAACTCCTCATCAAGTTTTTGGCGCCGTTGCCGGGGAGCAATTTTCACTAGATATTAATCGTTTCTATTCTAGTTTAGACTAGGTCCTTTGTTACTAAACTCTCTATCTCAAGTGTGTAGGTCTATTGCATAAGTAGAAGAAATCGTCGAGGTCAACCACTACACCCTATTGATCTCGAAATTGAAGCTACCGCAAGAAGACTTAAGTGTCTTAGAAGGAAACTAATGCTAAGTGCACGGTTGTATTTGTAGCACTTAGGGTGTCGAATTCCACAAGGAGCAACTCGTAGAGTACCAATTGTTAGGATTCTTAAGTTTAGCTAAGTCGGCGACAATTTGAGTTTGTGTAATTCTAAGGAAACTAATGCTAGCTAATCAAGACGATAAGATAACTAAAGAACAAAGCAAAAGAGAACAAGTAAGAGGGAAAACGGTTTTAATCAATTACTTAAAGGGACTAGGGCGTGAATAAGCAAGAAACATTCATAATCAACTCTCCAATTCCGGCAACTAGACACCTTGGGAACTCAACAAGGGAAAACGCCTCTAGGTCGCTCTACTCCCTCCCTTCCGGGCTCAAAATAGAACACTAGGAATCCCGACTCACCTCCCTCTCGGGTTCGTGACTCGACCCTATCCTAAACTTGGGTCTAGGACCTTAGAAAACGCGCTTTCTCCCAAAATACCGAACCTATGCTTGGAAGCACTAAGTACGTGATAAATTCCCGACTCTTCCAACCCCTCTCCCAAGGGTGAAGGACTACTCGGTCTCCAAGGGCACCCGCTCTAAGTTACCCCTTCCGGGTTCAACCCAAATAGACAAAGATCGTAAAAGGGGGGGGGTCAATCTTAGACCTAACCAATTCTCATTAGTGGACAAGGGTTTCAAATCAACCACAATTCCCAAATACAAACACAACAATTTAATCCCCTTGGTAAGACCTCGTTAATCTCCGCTAAATGCCTAATTTATGGAATCAGAAAAGTTAATTACTCATGTTATAGCCTAATCACACCCTAGTAATTAAACTACTCACTTCTCATGTTAACTAACACAACACAAATTATAAAGGGTGAAACTTGGACGTTAAACATGGTATTAATTTGGTAACAACAACTAAACATGCAATTAATTATAAGGAAGATGGAGTATTAACTAATTAATCTAGGATTTAAATGATCAATGTAAAAAGGAACAACCTTTGACAAAACTAATTGGAGACCCAAACTTTGATGAACAAGCAACAATTGGAAATAGCATCAACAACATAAACAAGAGAGAGATTATAAAAATAATCAATCAACAAACAACAAAATCTAATAAGGAAATTGAAAGGAAGAACAATGGAAAATAAAAGAACAAGGAAAGAAACTATACCAACTTAGATGCAAGAGAAAGAACTTGATTGAAATAACATAAATCAAATACTCAAATCTTGTCTTACAATCCCAAATCTTACACTAATTATTGAATGATATTAATGATTAACTAGAGAATGATTAAATAACTTGGAGGAAAAGTTTAAGTCTCAAAACTAGGGTTCTAATATGGAATGAGATATATTGAATGAGGATTAACAAGGAGTATATATAGTATGCCCACAAAAGCCCAATTCGTATAAATAAGGTCCTGTGCCGGTCGACCGGCTGCCGGCTTGTCGGCTGGCATCCCTCTCTATAAGCTTCAAAATGGAGTCTTCTTTATCTTCTGCCGGGTGGCCGGCTACCGGCCTCTCTGCCGGTAGCGAGCTAATTCATCTTTTGCTCCAAAATTGTCTTCAAGATGGCTAAGTGTTGGCAATGTTGTTCTCTACCGGTTGGCCGGCTGCCGGCCTGCCGGCAAAGAACCTTCCTTCAGTTATTCTTCATTCTTTAGCACTTGTGTAGACGACTCTGCCAGTTAGCCAGCCTGCCGACAGAAGTCTACTGCTGGAATTTCCTCTCTTCTTCTCATGCTAGCATGGGTTTCGCTTGATCACTCGGTCTCTACTCCGTCTTGCCTTGCCGTAGGCTATGTCCCTACATGAAACCAAGGGAGATTCTAAAATCGAGGTACAATGAGTAGAAGGGACAAAAATCGAGTGATAGCATAGCATGAACGCGTGCCAAAATGGAGTAAAATGCATGAGAAAAACGGAGAGGAGTGATGTAAAATTAAGACTCATCAATAGCGCGTTCCCTTAAATATATGAGTGCTTAGGCGAGGTAATCCGAGTCGTGAGCCCGAGAGGGAGTCGAATTCGTAACCCTAGTGTCCTATGATGAGCCTGAGAGGGAGTTTATGGGCGAATTAGAGGTGTTGTCCCCCTTACCTATTTTCCTATTCTATTGATTTTCGGAGCTAATGTCGATCAAGATTGTTTATGTGCTTAACCATGCCCTAGTCCTTTAATTTCTCAAGAGTTAAGTCCATCTTATATACTACTTGCTTTTATTCGCTTGCTCTTTAATTAGTTATGTGACACCCTCATTTATTGCGGAAAAGTAAACACGTAATTCTAGGATAAAATTTCATGGATATTATATGTTTGTAATAGGTCCGTTTGGGTAAAAACCTGTAATTTTTAAAACCTGAACCTGTTATAAAGATATCCAACCTGGAAGGTGTCAAACATACATGGTCTTAAACAAAAGTTTTATAACATAACAATCGCGAAAGTTATAAATTTAAAATAATACACACAAATGTATAGAGGGAGACATATATCCCTATAATGTTTAAGACATAAGAAAAGTCCAAGGGTCTCTACAAAATAGAAATCGAATCTATGAAGGTCCCAAGGTTACTTTGCTCGCTAGCTCGTCCATGAACCCCATAAATGCCTCACCATACCTGTCGATCGCATTTTATACAAATACGAAAGTCACAGTCAGTGGGGAGTAACTCCGAGTTCTCCCAGCCACGAAATGTCATAAAACATGTAAACACAAGAATATGAATATGACCAACACATAGTCTTAGCATACAAATGCTAGACCAACATGTTTATCATGTGAGCGAACATACAACAATACATAATCCAATCATGTGAATACTAGACCGACTCACACTACACTATCATGTGAATCACATAACATTCAGGAATCCAAACTCTATCAATCATAGCCGGCTTGCATCTCACCTTCTATGATTCATAGAATCACCAAACAAGAAAGGACAATACATCAGAGACAGGCATAAGTTCTTAGGACAGTCAATAGTCACTCTGTAACTCGAGTCTATACCACAAGGTAAGGTAAACACCCTAGTCCTAAACCTGCGCAGACGTTAGGGCTGAGCAAAAATTTCCGAAACGGTTTTATAATACGGATACGATACGATATACGGTTCTTATTATACGGTTTTCCGGGTATACGAATTTTTTTTCCGTATACCCGAAACGGTTTTTTAGAAACCGTTTCGTATCCGGGTCAGCAAAATTGACAAACCGGGTATACGGTTTGACCCGGTTTTAAGATTTATTAAAAAAAAAAATTATGTAAAATCATATTTAGTCGTGAGTGAGTCACTCATTCCTTACCACACAATCACACAGACACACATACAAACACAAATTATCAATTTCAGATCCCCAATTCCCAAATTAAACCCTAATTTCAATTTCAGATCCCCAATTCAATCCATATATTTCCCCCAATTCAGATCTGCCTCACAAATTATCATTCATCTCCCTATCAATGTTTTTTCTCTAATTTTAATTTTCGATTAAATGTTGTTTGATCGATTTAATTTTGATTAAATGTCTTTGATTTGTTTTAATTTTCGATTTGTTTTGATTTTCATTTAATTTTCGATTAAGCATGGGTTATGACTTATGATTGTTGTCTTTAAAATCGCCGCATCTTCGTTATTTGTGTTTTCGACTGATTTGGGGTTTGTTTTAATTGAGGAAACTGATTTGATTACAATACCTTTTTTATATCTCCTTAAATTTTAATGTATGATTGTTTTTGTTGATTTGTAATTGTAGAGATGAAAGACTTGATCATACATCATCCAGTCGTCGTGATCGATGAGGAAACAGAGTCTTGAAGAATTGAAGCCAAGCCGCTATTACTTGTGTTTCCTTTTTTTTTTCATTGCTTTTATTGTAAATTCAGAAAAACGTATCCGTTACCCGCATTTCGTATACACGGTTTAACCGGGTACCCGAAAACCGTATACCCGGTTAAACCGTATCGTATCCGGACCCAAAAAATTGTGGTTCAAAAAACCGGGTACCCGATACGGTTTTCAAAACCGTATCAGGTACCCGGTTTTGCTCAGCCCTAGCAGACGTAGCGACATGCGGATAACTTCCGCATCCAAGACCCATGATTGACACCACATGAGTACCCCTAAGGAGATCCACCAAAGGGTTGGCTAGTACTTAAGCTGACCACATACTTCGATAAAGAGTACGTCAGGAAGTCATACCCTAACTTGGATATGACTACATACTTCAATAAACAGTACGTCAGGAGGTCATGCCCTAACTTGGATATCCACCCACCAAGCTGAGACACAAAGGCTATTAAGCTGTGAACATACACTCGTCAAAGACTATAAGGGCCTATCTATGACGATGGTCTAAGATACCAACACCACACAAAACAAGTAGGACACCCGTTTTAAAATAAGCGGGGCAAGGAGTCCAAACTTGCAACATAAGTAGTCATATTCCAAACAAGGACCCTAGGATAACATCCTAGCATGTGAAAGACTACAAAGTATATATATATTCAATTGATACTCCAACAATATCCACAATATCAATGGTAACTCAAACTTAGCTAACCATTAGTATCATAATCCATGAGAACAAGCTAAAATGGCAAAAAGGCACCAAGACTCAAGTATAAGGCAACCAATTCATCCAACAACCAACATGTGAAAGGATAATCATTCTCAAATACAAACCCTCGACCCAAGTCCCGCGACGGGTCATCGGTCAAATCGAGGCTGGCCGGTTTTAAACCCAGTTTGACCAAACTCGTTTGGTCAAACTGGCCCAGCTCAGAGTCTTGGCCTATTTCAGCCCACAGCACGAAATTCACCACAATATTATTTTCATTCCACTTCTAACTTTTATCATGTGAAAACTATCGTCATAAAGAAAATATTCCAACTCATGAAATAACTAGTTCAACGGAAATTCTCGCATAAACAATTTTCTTACAAGGCAAAATATCATCATACTTTAACAACATAATCAATAGACCCAAACACCGAACAATCGACCCAAAAACCCGACCCAACCCAACCCAACGGGCCGTGACCGGGCCGGACCCACCGGGCCTGCCGGGCCTGGCCGGTCTGTTTTGGGCCGGTTTTTGGGCCGTCTTTCGGCCTTTCTCTTTTTCAACCAAAATTCGTTCTAACTTCAATTCAATACCGTCTCAAACAACAATCAACAATATTAATAATCTTTAACAACCATAAATCATGTGAAAGTGAAACTTAACATAACACAAATCACATAAACATCCAACATACAACAAACACATAATAACACACAATAATTGTAACATTAATTCGTCGAGTAACTCGGAATAGTTACCTTAAGCTAGCAAAGACTAAAATAACAACTTGAGAAAGCTTCAAAACCGAATCTACTCTTCTTCCTAGACAAAATATGGGTCTCCTAACTCATCTTAATATTCTTCACTAATAGATGGGGGATGAAGAGAGGAGTCCAAATATATAATTTTTATGAGATTTGGTTGAGAAATGAATGATTTATGGAAGATTTAGGTTTTGTAAGGGGGGTTTAAGATGAGTTTTTGGTGTTTTGATGTTTGGAGGTATGAATAGAGAGAGATTGGGGAATGGAGGAAATGAAAAATGAAAGGGGAAGAGGGAAGGGGTTGGCCGGTTTGGGTAGGGTGTTTGGTAGGTCAGTTATTTACGTTTTGAGGTTCGTTTCGTCGGTAATTAGAAATATTCATCAAACGCGATTTCCGAGAATATTAAAGTTTTTAAACACGTTTTTACTAAAAGTTTAAGTACTCATATGCCCTATGTCCAAACTCGTTTACCCAACGAACTTAAGAAATGGGAAAATCCCGATTTTACGACTTTTATCAGAAATCTATTTTATCAAAGTAAAATGTTTAAATATTGTTTAAATTACTTTTAAACATTTCTAAACTATCAAAAATAATTACATTACTTTAAAATAAAATAAAATTATATTTTATCAAATTATTATTATTTCAAATAAATTAATATTAAATTAAAATAGATCAAAATATTATTTTTAAAGTATAATAAAGGTCTTCAAATTACGGGGTGTTACAAGTTATTTATTTTATTTGCCTTTTAATCTAGTTTCTGTTAGATAAATCAAACCACCTCTTTTATCGCTTGACTTAGCTAAACAACGAGTTTGAACGATTAGTACTCTACATTTGCTCCTTGTGGGATCGACCCTCAATTGTGTAACGATATTCGTGCGCTTGCGAGGTTATAACTTTAACCATCAAGTTTTTGATAGGGACTTCTCCATCCATTAACTTCTTGATCAAGGAGAGTTGTTTATAGGAAGTAGTTGATATTGAAGGCTTGCCAAAAGAATAGGCTAAGGCTCAAAGGGGGTGACAAAAAGGAGGGTCCTAATCTAAAGGGTTGAAAGAGAGTCAATTTGGCAATGTGAGGCCATAAATTTTGTAATAACATTGCTTCAAAATGCATGCAAAAATGAGCAGCTTTACGAATCAAGGAATGAATGCCATGCTTATGCGTTTTGATATGACAATCCAAGTAAGGAGACCTACTCACATCCTAGAATGGTGGTCGGTTATGGATGTGCCGACCCCTTTAGGCTCTAATCCTTGCATATATAAGTAGCAAAAAATGGCATTTGGTAAGGTCTAAGGTCTAGCTAGTATCACAAGGCGGCAAAAAAAAACTATTCAAATTAGCCTATTTTCCCCCGAGTGCTTCCAAGAAAACACTCGGTTAACCAAATGTCACATAAAAGCAAGCTATCAAAAGGGCAAAAGCATGGTTAAAACAAATTATCATCATTGACGGTCCATTCTTTTCCCAAATTTCAAAATTTATGCCAAAAACCGTGAGAAATCTATATCTTAACACACAATAGTCACAACACCCAAAATCTCCAAAAATGGAGCATCCGCAAAAACACTGAAAGTCCATAACCCTAATTAGACCTCTCTAATTAGGATTATCAATTTAATTAAAAATGGATCTAAGCATCATGCATGCATTATTAAGACATAAGATAATTAAAAGGAGAAGTTTAATATCCTTACATTGTTAGAATGAAAATATGGGCACAAACTAGATCTCCTTTCTAGTTTGTTCTTGAGCTAAAATAGATGGCAAGATCCTCCACACAAATCTTCAAAAGAGAAGATCTTCTTAGGATGCACCCAAGAACAAGCACCCAAAATATTAGTAGTAATTTGACTAGATCCTACTAATATTGCCCTTAAAATTATTATTACTAACTCTAAGTAATATTAAGAAAATATTAGATGTAGTATACTAACTCTTAGTAATATTAACTTCTAATATTTAGAGAGATTTTAGAGAGATAGGATATTTTATTTCACATGCAAAAAGTATGTAAAATTATGAGCAAAATTGCCCATAAAAGGGGCAAGGGGGACGGTCAACAAGGGAGAGAGGGAGAGGTTGAGTGTTCAAGAAAGCATGCTTGTACTTTTGTTCTATTCCATGCAATAGCCTAATTATTGCACATTGAGAATCACAAGCATGCTACCCTAGTAATGATGATGTCTAAAACATCAATTTCCAGTGTATTTATTCGGTCCATATGGACTTATTATGGGTCGATTTTGATTTTACAATTTCTCACACAAATCGATATAAATCTTCCGTCTTTATCGTCTTGCATGACAAAAACGTTTCCCAAGTATTTCAGTCTCAAAACACTCAATTATACGTACATGTACATATAATTCGTACCAACACTAATCACATTAGTCAGTTAGTACAATTTTAATAATTAATCATCA
>JAGPOY010006106.1:1539-12073 GCA_018983105.1 Silene uniflora
CCGAGAGGGTCACTCGGCTGGCCGGTTGCTAGGCCGAGAGGGTCAAGTAGCCCAATGCTGTGTGACACGTGGTCAGTGAGCATTGACTCTGGTCAAGATGTTGACCCGGTCAGTTGGTGCAGAATATGCCCCATCAGAAATTAAAGACGAATATGGAACCTTTGATTTGATTTCATAGTAAATTTAATGCCTCGAAACATTATGGAACCTTGCTAACATGTCTTATTATCCCATGGAGAATGGAGCGTTCGCAAAAGATTTTAAGACAGCCACACCCGTCCTATAACGTGATCATCATCTCATGGCTCGCCGCAGTTCAATGTTGTTATTAGAACAGTTATTTTTGTAGTCTTTGACTCTTTGGTATATGTTATATCGTTCTGGAATAGTGCTAAATTCATGAATTCAGCTTCAATCATATTAACTTCCTTCTTTTAGATAAGTCTTATAGATCATATGATATAGAGTTTGATAACCGCTGATTTCCCTACTAAGTTATTTCTCAGAGTCGTTACTTCAGAGTTGAGGCCCAAAATGTCTTTGAGTAATACGGATATACGTGGTAAGCCTTTTAACTTAGGTGTTGTTTGGTTGTCACTATAAAAGGGGTGAATTGGAAAAATGGAGGTTATTTGTTTCCCCAAAATCACATAAATCTAGACATTGTCAACTCCTCCGTAATAAAGGAGCTAAGCTTTATTACCTAACCTCCTAGATAAATTGAAAACTCCTCCATAAATTCAACTCTCGAATACCAACCAAACAGTAAGGTTTGGGAAATTTACATAAATTGTCTAGTTCATAGAAGTATATAATTATCTTAATTTTAGTAAGGAACAAAATGATTGTTAAAAACCGCGGCAGTTTATGGCATTTATCGACAAGACGGAAAAAAAATGCGGAGGGGGATCAACCGCGTATGGAAGGGACATACACATCATGTCCATCCCGACACAATTGCACGTGATTCCCATGCCCCTTCTCTAACTTATCCTTTTCTTTTTCTTTTTCTTTTTTCTTTTTTCTTTTTTATCCTACATATATTGTCTTTTTCCTTTTTCTTATCAATAACTTAATCTTCTTTGGTCATTTCATCCGACACAATAATATGTCGTACAACTACTACATTGCTCCCACTTATTCAATTATTCATTTTATTTTAATTAAAATACATCTTATAAAAATAAATGAGTTAATAAATAAATAAGACGGAAAAATGCATAATTATTAGTGAATATTTTTTTTACCTATTAATAATTTTAAGTAAAACTCTGCCCTTGTTAAGTTTTAATTAAATAAACTAACATTATATAATGAAGCTATATTAAGGATATTGAACAAAATTTATACTCCTTGATAGCTTTACTCTGAACGTATAAACAACTCCTAGATAAAAAAGGGATAGGTGTAATGTCGCTCCAAATTGTATAGTCTTTCTTAAGATGGATATATCGTCTTAAGTTAAGACATGTTAAGTAATATCCACTTGTAAGGATAAGATAAAAAGGAAATGTCTTGAGAATAAGGGCATTAGCAATAGATGAACCTCTAAGAGGTTTGTTCTCATGCCACATAAGTTACTATGTAAACCCAATTACCTACAAACCTCCTACCAACAACAAATAAACCTCTTCAAGGTTCATATCATGACCCACTAAACTTTTTCTCCTCTCACATTCTCTTTCCACAAACTGAATATTAATTTGTAACTTTTCTCATACATGAACCACTCATCACCAACAATAGAAGGTTTGTAGACAAACCTCCAAAAAGATGGACATGTCATCCTACAAACCTCTTGATGAACCTCTATTGCTAATGCCCTAACAAGATCTTTGTCCTATCTATGCAAATGAGTCATTATTTGACCCGTCTTAAACTTAAGCCGTCTTAAATGAGACTTTGTGATTGCAATATGCCGCCCTTATTAAGTGTAAAGGATAATAATACGGAGTATTTTATTCACTCTCTTTGTGAAGTGAGTGATAGAGACTATATTCATAAACAAACAATAGAACAACAATGAAGTAATGTCATAATTGAGCTCTTTAATATTACCCAAAATTTGAGAATAAGAATTAGCTCAAGTGGGTCAAATGGTCAATAAGTTTTCCTTCTGACGGGTATATTCGTCAGAAGCTTGTGACGGGTTAAGTATCACCTACATGTGTAGATAAGATAAATAAGAATGTCTAGGGAATCCCAAATGGTTTGTCTTTATCTACCCAAATGAATTTTATTTGACCCGTCACAAGCTTGTGACGGATATTGTCAATACAAATAAGAATTTGTGCAAGTGGTAAGAGCTCTTCCACCTCATAGCGGCGCTCATTTGAAACAAAAAATATAACCCAAAATTTAGGTGTAATAAATTTAAATATTACGGGTAACGATAATCCATTTTCCTTTCAAAATAAATCAACACAAATTTTTGAGGATATTGATGCAAAAAATGGACAAAAACACAATCATACAATAATACAAATATAAATAAACAATTGAGGAAAGCAATGACGAATTATTACATTGAAACTATGAAACATTTCCCTATTTAGAAGGGTATTATTCATCACTAAATGAACCGCCTTTATCTTTCCCTCTTTAGAAAACCTTCAAAACTACACTTTAGTCTTTAACCATAGATTTCCTCACATGTTTAACTACTTAAACTAGTAAAATTAATTAATTTCTGGGTTTTTTAATTTTCCAAGAATCATTGGGAAAGTTCTTAAGTGGTCCCCTCTTGTTTTCTGCTAATTATAGAGAGATCTTTACAGCTGACAGAGGTATGGGTACTTGTTTTATTGGTTTGTAGCTTGTAATTCTGATTTTTTAGCAAGTGGGTTCAATTGGGTTTTGCTTATAATCTTGTACTTTTTCCGTCTCGGTCAATAGTTATCTATTTTTGAAATCGTTCTCACAAAAACGACATGACGGAGTATTTATTCTGAAAGTTTGCATTTTTATTGTTGTATAGGTTGTTTTTTGTTGGGAATCTTGCAGCTTAAGTACAAAGCTAAAAGGTATTATGTTCTTTGCTCTTTTGTTAGCATTTGCTGTTAGTATTAATGCAATTATTTGAGTAATTAAGTTTAATTTAATGCTAAGTATTCCGAAAGTTTACCCATTTTGCTGAATTTTTGCTTGGATGTAGCATTGTGTTGTGGTTTTAGTGTCTACAATGTGTTTCTTGGTGTCAATTTTGTTTGTAAATACTCGCTCCGTCTCAATCATTTGTTTGCTTACGATTAAAATACCCCTGGGAAAAAAAGGTAAAGAAATGATCGAGACGGAGGCAGTTGTTTATTTGGTGATGATTGGTGTTAGGTTGTGTAGATCTGAACTGCTGACAGTAATGCATTTGCAATTTGTACTATCAATCTTTATGACATGAAAATTTGTCAATTTGATGTTGAAATTTTGGTTGGACCATGTATGTATCCTCCATGTGATCATCTTGAAGGATTGAAAAGATTGTAATGACTAGTACCTTTTCACTGAACTAACAATAACTGTTTGGGTAATTCGGTTCCGGAAAGTGGGGATCATGAATCATGACCTAGCTGTACTATCTAGGGTTCATATCTTTCCACTTTGTTACTTAGTAAGTTAATGTGTGCTAAATGGTGGGTGGGATTAACAATTGAAAACTTGTCTGTTTCATTATAGCCACTAAAATTTGCCAAGGGAGTAACAAAAGTGTGAGGTCTTGAGTCCTCACAGAGTCGCAGGTTCGATAATTCTACCGTATAAATGCTTTGCTATCGCTTTCTTATATGTATGCTTCCTATGTGTGAGTGTGTGACTAAAGTTTATACTGATTTTGCTATAAAAGACCCTGCAGGTTTTGATGATTTTTCCGTAAAAATGCTTGCTATCGCTGTCTTTCGATTTTTCTTGCCTATTTGCTTATTTAAACTATAGTTATCCATCATCTTTGTCTATATTATCTCATCTATTTTAGGCGTGCAGCTTATTAGATTGTCAACAAAATGGCTTCCCCAACACAAAGTCAAAATTCCAGCAATACAGGCCGTCCTAAAAACAGGTCAAGGATCATCGCTCAGACGATTCAAGACGCAAAGATTCACGCAGATTTCGATGAATCCAGTACTGGATTTGATTACTCGACCTCTGTTAGAGGTAGCACCAGTGGCAAAAATCAATCCATAAAGTCCGATAAGGTTACGGCATCTTATCTTCAACAAATACAAAGAGGGAAACTCATTCAGCCCTTTGGATGCTTGCTAGCCCTTGATGATAAGACTTTCAGGGTGATCGCTTTTAGTGAGAATGCCCCGGAAATGCTCACAATGGTTAGTCATGCTGTTCCAAGTGTTGGGGATCTCCCGGTTATCGGGGCTGGAACCGATATAAGGACTATATTCACTGCCCCAAGTGCTTCTGCACTTCAGAAAGCACTCGGGTTTACCGATGTTTCTCTTTTGAATCCAATTTTAGTCCATTGCAAAACATCTGGAAAACCCTTTTATGCAATTATACATAGGGTAACTGGTAGCTTAGTCATTGACTTTGAACCCGTGAAGCCATATGAAGTTCCAATGACTGCAGCCGGAGCCCTGCAATCGTACAAGCTTGCAGCTAAAGCAATCACCCGGTTGCAGGCTTTGGCTAGTGGAAACATGCATAGGCTAGTTGATACCATGGTTCAAGAGGTGTTTGAGTTGACAGGATATGACCGGGTTATGGCTTATAAGTTTCATGACGATGACCATGGGGAGGTAATCTCTGAGGTTACAAAGCCGGGTCTTGACCCTTACCTGGGTTTGCATTATCCTGCAACTGATATTCCTCAGGCAGCACGCTTCCTATTTATGAAGAATAAAGTCCGCATGATATGTGATTGTCGGGCGAAATTTGTGAGAGTGATCCAAGATGAGAACCTTGCTTTTGATTTGAATTTGTGTGGGTCAACTCTTAGGGCACCTCATGGTTGTCATGCTCAGTACATGGAGAATATGAACTCCATCGGGTCTTTGGTTATGGCTGTTGTGGTTAATGACGAGGATGATGAAGCAGATGGCGGGTCTGCTCCTCCACAGCCCCATAAGAGGAAAAGGCTTTGGGGTTTAGTTGTATGCCATCATACTTCACCTAGGTTTGTTCCTTTTCCTTTGCGCTATGCTTGTGAGTTTCTTGCTCAAGTATTTGCTATCCATGTAAATAAAGAACTAGAGTTGGAAAACCAATTTCTCGAGAAGAAGATCCTCCGAACTCAGACTCTCTTATGTGATATGCTGATGCGTGATGCCCCTCTGGGGATAATCACACAAAATCCGAACATAATGGACCTTGTTAAGTGTGATGGTGCTGCTCTTTTGTACAAAAATCAAATATGGAAACTCGGCATCACTCCCACTGATTACCAACTACTAGATATATCTGGTTGGCTTTCCCGAGACCACATGGATTCAACCGGGTTGAGTACGGATAGTTTGTATGATGCCGGATACCCGGGTGCGCTGGGGCTTGGTGATGATGTTTGTGGAATGGCAGCTGTCAGGATAACCTTGAATGACGTACTCTTTTGGTTTCGCTCCCACACTGCTGCGGAGATCAAATGGGGTGGGGCAAAGCATGACCCGGGTGAAAATGACGATGGATCGAAAATGCACCCGAGATCGTCATTCAAGGCTTTTCTCGAGGTAGTCAAGAAGAGGAGTGTGCCTTGGAAGGAATATGAGATGGATGCTATTCACTCCCTGCAGCTTATTCTGAGGAACGCTTTCAAAGATGTGGAAGCGGCTGACTTGAATACATCTGTCATTCATTCGAAGATTTCCGACATCCAAATTCATGGATCACGGGAACGGGAACTTGAAGCGGTGACTAGTGAGATGGTCCGGTTGATTGAAACAGCCACAGTCCCCATTTTAGCAGTTGATTCTGATGGACTTGTGAATGGTTGGAATACCAAAATATCTCAACTGACTGCCATTCCAGTTGAGGAAGCTGTCGGAAAACATATCGCATCTCTTGTTGAAGACACTTCAATTGATATTGTCAAACATATGTTGCAGTTGGCACTCCAGGGTATGTCATATTCTTACTTATTTACAGTTTTATATTCCATTACAGAATTGTTTTCCAAGTAACAAATGCTGTCTTAACAACTTTCTCATATATCTCAACAAGCAGGATATTTATCAGACCGTCTCACACCGATCACTCATATAATTAAATGGAGAATATCAAATAACGAGTACTATTGAGTGTTTAACAGCTCAAGAAATTAAATATAAAACCTAATCGCATGTCTGTGCAGGACCTACAGTCGGTAGTATCTTGTTATTGTCTTTTTCACATGCATTAGTTCAAATCTATTATTGATAGCTTGTTTTGGCTCTGTTACTTAATCAGGTGATGAGAAGAAAAATGTTCAATTTGAGATCAAGAGGCACCAGTCAATGCCAGATTCCGTTCCCATAAGCTTAGTAGTGAATGCTTGTGCAAGCAAAGATGTAGATGGAAATGTGGTCGGTGTGTGTTTGATTGCTCAAGATATAACAGGTCAAAAAACAGTCATGGACAAGTTCACAAAAATTGAAGGTGATTACAAGGCAATCATTCAGAGTCCAAACCCGTTGATCCCCCCAATATTTGGAACCGATGAGTTTGGGTGGTGTTCAGAATGGAACCCTGCAATGGCAAAACTGACAGGATGGACCCGGCGGGAGGTGATAGACAAGATGTTACTCGGGGAGGTTTTTGGGACGCAGAAATCTTGCTGTCGCCTCAAAAATCAAGAGGCGTTTGTAAATTTCGGGATTCTACTAAACAGCGCCATGAGTGGCCAGAATACCGAGAAACTTTCCATTGGGTTTTTTACACGGTCTGGAAAGTATATTGAATGTCTTCTTTGTGTCAACAAGAAAGTGGATGGAGAAGGTTCGGTCACTGGCGTCTTTTGTTTCTTGCAGCTTGCTAGTCATGACTTGCAGCATGCACTCCACATACAAAGATTAGCAGAACAAGCTGCAATGAAGAGAGCAAAAGTGTTAGCTTATATGAAAAGACAGGTTAAAAATCCTTTGTCCGGGATAATGTTCTCTAGCAAGATACTTGATGATACTGAGATGGATGAAGAACAGAGACAGGTTTTACAAACAAGTGCGCGATGTCAGGGCCAGCTTAACAAGATCCTTGATGATTCCGATTTGGATAGTATCATTGACGGGTATGTCGACTTACTTACCGCCTATCATGTCTATGTTAAGGGTAAGACACAGGAAAACATCACTAGAACCTAATCTTTCGAATCTGTTTATACGTAAGAAAATTACTGGCGTAGAAGTAAGAAGTCAGGGAAACACAATAGCCTGATGCTAATATTTTGTTTCGTGATAGTGGAAATAAGAAAACGGTTCCAACTTCCAAATATGTTAAGAGCAAGGTTCTATTTCATAGTTTGTTGCCATATATTACGGAGTACGTTCTATTACTGGAACTTGGGATATAATTTTTTCAGATTAACCAAATTTAGCAACATAATGTTTGTAAGAACTTGCGGGTATCTACACCCGAGTTAGTGGATTTCATTTGTGTTCCCTGACCTGGTACTCTGGGAGTATCTTTATAGGCATGAAGTAGTGATTAATTTCTCGTGTATTGTCTGTTTGGATCACTGTGTTGTTGCAGGTACTGTGAGCTGGAAATGGTAGAGTTTGTGGTGCAAGACATACTAGTCGCTTCCATAAGTCAGGTCATGGTAAAGAGCAATGAAAAGGGCATTCAAGTAGCCAACGACTCGTCAGAGCATAGTCTGAAGGAAACCCTATACGGAGATAGCCTTAGGCTTCAGCAAATCCTGGCAGATTTGCTCTGGATTTCGGTGAATTTTACACCTGCTGGAGGTCAAGTCAGAATCATAGTTAAGCTATCAAAGGATAAGATAGGAGAATCGCTTCAGCTTGCAAATCTCGAGTTCAGGTAATGCATCACACAATTTTATGAAAAAATTGGTACTGATATTTCAGTTTTTACAAGGAAAATTAGTCGTCTCATAAATCAATAGTTAATATCGAGTTTTTTCTGCGAGGCCTTACGCTTGGTATACAACTAATGAACGCTTGCACTTGTATCCTCATTGATCAGGATAATGCACACTGGCGGAGGGATATCAGAAGAATTGCTTAGCCAAATGTTCGAGAACCAAGGAGATGTATCTGAAGAGGGCATAAGCCTGGTAGTGAGCAGGAATCTAGTGAAGCTAATGAATGGAGATATCCAGTATCTGAGATCAGCTGGCAGCTCGACATTCATTATTTCCATTCAACTTCCCGTAGCTGACAAGTCTATGTGACGGGTTTTAGCAAAAAGCAAAATAAGAGGAATTTTTATGGTTTTATTAGTTTGAAGTTTTGATTTCTCTACCCAAACGTCTTTTCAGGTTTCAGTCAATTGCAACATGTAAATATTGTATGATAGTCTTGTTAGTTGGCCAAATTTTGAAGAGGTCAATAGGCCACATTCACCTTGGCATTTACGTCACTCGGATAATATACTATGAAAGCCATGTGTGGAGACGACTTGAGCTCAAATGGGAGTAACGCGAAGACAAGGCCAAGGCCGGCCTATGGTGCTGACCGCCTAGGTTGCACGGACACGCCTACTTTTGGGCGTTCCCGTGTCGGACACCGACACTCCTCGGACACGCCTGAAAACGTGTCCGACACGCGTTGGACCGTGTCCTCGGTTTTTAGATTAAAAGAGAACGTGTCGGACACGGTCCAACATGGTTGGACACGGCCCTTGTCCAGTGGACACACCAAATAAGCAGTTTTGTACCACTAATCAGTTATCACAACTTCTCCCCTTACTCCTTCTACGTCGTCAGCCTTACCTCGCCTCCTCCGGCCGCCGGTGTTTCTTTGCTGCCGCCTTTTCTCGCCGCCGACCTCTGCTCCGTACTCACCTTTTTCCCTAATTTCACAATCTAGGTTTAATATCATCATTTTTCATGACTGTTGAAAGAGATAAATGACTTGATGAGTGATGGTGGTTATGAAAGAGACAATAGAAAAATTGGAGATGTGGATTGCATAGAAAGTGGATTAAGTGCTCGTGGTAAGACGTGGATTGCATAGGCGGTGGACGAGGAGGTGGTGGTGGTGATGAGGATGATAATTGGATTTTTGGTGGACGGTTGATCTATGGTATGTAATTGTGATTTTGTGAATTGGTAAAGGAAAATAATGGTTTTCAGTTTATTAGGTTCGTTCAAGGCAATAAGACAGTGACATAAGAGAGTTTCTGTTTTATTTATTTTATAAGATTGAAAGTTTATTTAAATTTGGCTTTGTGGGTTGTAAGCATTTGATTTTTACGTTAAAGACATTAGTATTGGTTGTTTTACGACTTTGTGACCTTTAAATGACCAAAGTTTAGATGTTCGTTGTAATGTGCTTTAAATTCCCTTTATTTTAATATGTATACTAGATTTCATGCCCGTGCGTTGCACAGGATATAAAAATTGACTCACCTTTAATTGTTGTGGAATTTTTTGGGCAAACAATCAACTTATTCGATGTTTTGATACTTCCCCATCTTTATCATTTGACAATGTTATAAAAAATTTTAATTGATGTTTTGATAGTCCCTTGTCTCAATCATTTGCATTGACACTGTTAAAAAAAATTCAATTGATGTTTTGATAGTCCCCCGTCTCAATCATTTGATACTGTTAAAAAAGAATTCAGTCGGTTGGATTCATGCAACGCAAGTATAAAGTAAATGAGAGATGTCAAATATGATCAATAAAAATTTTGAAAACTATAATTTTCATAAAAAGGGGAAATTGAATTTATGTGCAATGTATATATAGGCTTTCATGTATTATTATATGCGCCAACGAAGTTTGAAATTGAGTTGACTTCTACTTTGTATAATTTTTATTTAATATTAAGTTTCATGGTTGGCATGAGATATATGTCCTCGATCTTTCCCATTACAAATATATATCGGTTGGTTATTAAATTATTACGGTAGTTCGTAAAAGTTGAAGACTCTATAATCGCACGAAAAAAGATTTCTTTATTAATATAGATAGATATACTCTACGTATATATCCACTTTATTTTTTATATCATATTGTGGATATATGATACAACTCTTAAGAGTTCTTTAAGACAATACTTAAGAGACTTAAAAGATTTAGGTTGATATCTAAGTTTCAATTAGCCTCCTATTTATACTTATAAAATCACCCACGTTATGTTAATCTTTCGATGTGGGACAATTCTATTATCTATCATTAGTAAACCTTTACTTTTGTATTGTGCTTTGTAAGTTAGATATTGTTTGAAATGAAAACAACTTTATGTGTGTTAGTTGTACATTACAGGTTGTTTATGTGACACCAACATTAAGTGATTTTTGCTTCTCTTATTCATGTTCTGATCTTCACTCTTTTCCGGGTAGTTCCCATCGATCTCCACTTTACTTTTTATATCATATCGTCGAGATAATGATAGAAAATCTTAAGAGTTCTTTAAAATAGTATTTATAAGACTCG
>JAGPOY010006108.1:0-10532 GCA_018983105.1 Silene uniflora
TATATATAACATGTTTATTCTTAAACAAAATTGTAGGTAAGGGCATTATTATTGCTCCCTCCATCTCGGTCATTTGTTTACCTTTGGTTTTGTACAAAGACCATAGAAAGAGAACTAGACCAATTATTTGATGACACTTGTCCAAATTGAGTGTGTAGAATCAGGTTATTCATCAAAAGTATACCTAAAATAGAAATGTAAACAATTAACTAAGACACCCTAAAATAGAATATGTAAATAATTGACTTGGGCGAAGGGAGTACAAACCATGATGAAGTATTCGTTCCTAATACTCTATGTTAGTGTTTTTCTAGCGATTAAGATAAAAAGTTATGAGAAATTGTATGACATGTAGCTCTAAATTGAGTGTTTACTTTAATATGTACTGTGTAGCTATATATTAAGTGACGGAATTGGGGGAACGCGTGCGATAGCGCGCATGCCAGCAACTAGTGATAAAAAACATGAAACATTCATCATCAAAGAACATATTACAATCAAAATATATAATAAGCATAAGCATAATCACAATCATAATTTACTACTGTATTTAAAAGAGAGGTATATAAAATCAAAGAGGAGGGGTTTATACTAAGAACGAAAGCAAAAAAAATTAGACACGATTCAATACACACTTATAGGTGAGAATCCCCTCATTATTTCCCATAGTAATTCTAGAATGCAAAAGGACAAATGTTATGTGTTTATTGAAACTAATGGCAATAAATAAAGGAGACTATAAATTTTGTTAATGTCGCAATACATATTTTATCTTAATGTCAAAAATAGATTAACAATCGGATAAGGAATACCAAAGGAACTCACAAAATAGAATTATATTGATATGGTCATTGAAGTGTAATAATGGAATAATAATGATATGAATTATGAATTGATGAAGTGTTTTTTTCTTGGGGAAGATGAATGGACAATTAATAACAAATGCAACAAATCTGGTTGTTTGGCTCTTTAATTTTATACGTCGGGTGTTGCGGTAAGTGGTATGGGGTGTCTCTCGGCAATTGCAGGTGATCGTAACTGACGATTGGGAGGGCCGTGGTGGGGATGATTGACGGTAGGGAAATGATGATGAGTGTCGGGGTGAGTGTAGGCGGTTTGCGTAGTAGAATATGATAGAGAACGGTGTGAGTGGAAAGCATGTCTGCGTGTCAATAGTTAGAGGGTGACGTTTACATAGAATGTCTTACGAGGCTTTTTGCAAGCCTACGTGGCTTTGTCTAGGTGGAGTTTATTTGTCATTTTAGGGAAAGCTTTTAATTATATTTTATAGATAATAGTAATAGTAATAGTAATAGTAATAGTAATAGTAAGAGTTAAGAGTTCAGAATTCAACAGAGGTCTGAAGCTCGATCCTTATACCTGTCATTTTATTTCTAGTGCCATTAGTACTTGGAGTGTGCCTGGTGGCATTTTGCAACTTCTTCAGGAAACATTAGCTGAGGTTTCTCATTCTTTTAGTGTGGACGAGGAGCTTGACTTGAGTGAATCCAATATTAAGCAGTGTCGGAGGAAGATTTGTGACGGCCATTATACTGCTGTTGTCCGTGTTTTATCCTCTTTTGGGGTTGCTCCTTTAATGATGTTACCCTTGTGTGGACCATGCCATCTGCGCCGCGCGCGCCTAAGTGTTGGAAGAGCTTTAAGGCGGCGGTACTGCATCCACGGAACTTTGGTTTGCCAAAGCACGTCATGGACCGTTGCCGATTTGTGAGGCATTGAAACCGGTGAAAGGATGAATAAGCCTGCATTTCTGGAGTCGCCACCAATTTTTATGGGAAATTGGAACCGTTCGAATACTTCATGTCATATCAAGACACAAATTAATGACATGAACACTAAGAAATTTGTTACCCTTAGCATTCTATGTCTAGTTTGACTCTCTAGATGCCAATGGACACGGATGTCCAGAGAAAATTGGAGTAAGGGGTAAGGGTACGTATTAGGAAGCTCTTTAATCGAACACCTAATCCCGCCCACCTCGATAGCGGCCTCTACTAATGATTAGGGAAGTTGTTCGTATTTGATATGTTGTCGATTGTATGCATGCAATGCAACAAACAATAATTTAACCCTAGCATGTGAGAATTAACTATGTCGGTAGACAATTAGGTTTAGCAAACAATTAGGTCGAAATAGGGTTTAGAGTCATATACATGTGAATAAGTAATAATAATTACAATAACTAAATACAATAAATAAAAGTACAATAATTACATCTCTTTAATAATCCATGTCGAAAATACGATTCGAGACGGGTTTTAGGAGAGAAAAAAGAATTTAGAAAATTAAAACATGAAAATAGGGTCTGATTAGAGGTGATAATAAGAATATTAGTCAATTAAAACCGTAATTAGGATCCTACGTCAAGACGAAACGAGTCCAGAAGCAGAAACCAACCCTAGAATATGCGCAACATCTGCTGCGTCCTCTGGAAGAGGCGCAGCACCTGTTGCGTCTATTCTTGAGCTGAGTTTCGACTGTGAAGTCAGAATCGCGGTTTGTTAGCATTCATTGGTTAATTTAGGGATTGATTATTGACCTACGACTCATGTGGAAGTGATTTACAGGTTACGTGCATCTTAATATCGTCATAAACGAGAGGAAACACAGAATAAACAAGGTTTACAAAATGGCTTAATTACATACGATGTCGGGTTTTGTGAAACTTGAAACTTGGAGTTGAAATAAGGAGATTTAAACAGATGAAAACCTTCAATATGTACCAAATACGAATCTCAGAGCCTCAATATTGACGAATTGAACCTCTAAAACCGAATTGAATTAAAGCGGTAAAAACCCGCAAACATGAATTGTTCGGGATTTAAGACGATTTAATGTTTGTAAATTAAAGGGATTTGCGAAAATATGATTTACATGCTAATATGATGAAAAGGTTTGAGAAAAGACGAAAGAAATAAAAAGAAATAAAAAGAGAACGAAACCACAGAGGACTGAGGAAGAACAAGAAGAGCAGGAGCAGAGGCAGCCTCTGGAAGAGGCGCAGCAAACGCTGCGATCCTTCCAAGAGGCGCAGCTGCTGCTGCGTTTCTTCCCTTCCTCATTCCAGTGTTATTTCGTAAAAATAAGTTAAAGGGTTTGATTAAAAGTCGATTTTGAACATATTTTTGACACGGATTTTACAATAATGATTCAATAAAATAAATACAAGAGAAAAGTGGGATTTACACCCTCAGACTTATATGTTTGTCAAAACGAGATTAACTAAGTTGCCGTTTAGTGATTGCTCGACTCGAATATGCGTGGAAGGTGTCCTCGTGAGAGGATTTAGTAGATTAATTAGGTTGATTAACGTGGAGTTGGTCAAATTGGTCGGTCTAATGCAACGTGACTGGGACCCGGAAGGATCCGAGCTTACGTGGTCGATTGATCAAGCATGTAGGCGTCGTTAGTAAGAACAAGGACTTAAAATGCAAAGGGAGAAGAGAAGGGCGGACACTCGCGTACCAAATATGAAGGCCGGCGCAGCAGATGCTGCGTCTTTTCTTCAGTGGTTTCCTCCTGCGCAAGAAAGATCTCCGCGTTTGATTTAGGAATTAGGGTAGATTTGAACTTCCTTATTCCGTCAAACACAATATTTAGGTAAATATTACTAAAAGATATGGTTTTGGATTTGGAATAAAATATCTAGAGTATTCTAGAACATTCCGACTCGGCATTTTAACTGTTTTTAGGAAATGAAGCGTTTTTTGACCCGGACTCCGAATGAACTCTAATTATTGTCAAAACGACCGTATCGGTGCGTAGATGACGACCAGGGGGTTGACTCAAGTGTTTGAGCTATCACTTTATCGACGAACTTATAGAAAGTCATAAGCCGTTTCGCATAATCAAACATGTGGGCCAATCATCACTCGGTGGTTGGCGGAAGTTGTAGAAATGAGGTATCTACAGAGCCCCCACTTTGACTGAGGCTTGGGCAAGGCAAAAGTCAAAGTATAGCCATCAGATCAATCGAAGATTACAACCTGACGACTATGGCGACGCGAGGCGGCTAAAGAGGTCTGAGCTAAGGACCTGTCGTCGGGAACATTTTAGAGTCTGTCGACTTCCGGTGAGGGTCGTTTAAAGTCCATTAGACTACGTAATGAAGCTCGTCAGCCATAAGAAGAAACATACCTAAATAGGAACGAAATCAGGAAGTTTGGTAGTCAACGGGTCGTCGTTGGAGCTGTTGGGGAAACTTTACATTGAGTCGACAATGACTCGTCCTTTGCATCGATCGAAAAGTAGTAGGAATTGTCCGTGGCACGTCCTTGGCACCATCGGGGACGATCGAAAATAAATTGTCCGTGGTGCATTGTTGGCACCGTTGGGGACAAATAAACGCGGATTATCCGTGGCGCGTTGTTCGCACCGTTAGGGAGGAATTCTGACAAAATTGATAGGAGAAACCCGTGAACTCTGTTTAGTGATCACGAACTCTCGCTGGGGGGTAAAATGTCGTAGTTGTCGTCTTGATAGTCTGTCGAAATGTCAATCCGGACGAAGAGAACGCCCAAAATATCGCAAGAAAATCATAAGGTGGATATTGAGGTTGGGGAAGAGTCGCAAGAAGCTCGGGCCCACGAGTAACGAACTTATAACAAAACTCGCTGGAAACGCATTGGGGAAGAGTCGCAGCATGGAAGAGGCGTAGCAGATGATGCGTCCTTTCTTGGGCTTGTCCCTGTCTGGGTAAAGCGCGAAATCAGGCCGTGTTTATTTCATCAGCAAACAAAACACAAAACCAATCGTCTTCCTCACAAAAACTCGATCAAACTCAACCAAATTTCATCAAAACGTGATCAAATCTCGTCATTAATCATGACTAATCGAGGTATGTGTCTTATACTTGCTTTATCTTGCATTTGTGATTGAATTTTGAGCCGAAAAATTAGGGTTTGTACCCGACATTTTCGAAAAAAATTGGGGCTTTCGTTTCAAACGAGTTTGTCCCATGAAATTGATAGTAGAAATGGATAATTGATCATGTTAGAAACATAACCATGTATTCTTTTCATATTTTTGTTGAGTATTGAAGATTTGAGCACAAAATGAGACGGTTTTAGCTAAACTGTAAACTGACTCGAAAATGCCCTTAGGCTAGTCCATTATCGATGAAATTTGATGTTTTGGGACCCTTGTGTAATGGGTAAACTTTTTATGTTGTTAGATTTTTGATTTGTGATAGCTCTTCCGGGACACTTTTATAGGGCATATTAGCTATTGCAGCGAAATGCTGCTGAAATTTCGACTCGACCCGTAACTAGGCCTGAACTTGGCTTGACGTGACCCATGCCACTACATGTTTAGTTTGTGGGAAAAGGAACTCGGCCAAAGATGGCTCGAAAACCGTCTTTTGAACGCTTGAAAGCGCTTGAAATCGTTTGAAATTCGGACTTGACGTCGCTTTGGATTGATTTTGCTTTGACATTTGCAGGTGACGTTCCGTCTACGTCGGGGAGGGGTGTAACACCCCCATATATATACCAAGGCCCCTTACCAGGGACTACCCTAGCATATAAGGATTCTACCATCTCGGTTGCCCGAGGTAGTGAACATTAAAAGAACAATAAAGGACACATTTATTAAGTATGATAAGTTAAAGTGATTACAACATCTGAAGCCAAAACTGAAACTGTAAAAGGTACAACTCAAACTGTCTAAAGACGACTACTAAACTCAGTGGAAGCTATAACGGCTGTCAGCTAAACTCAGCGGCATCCCATCCATCCCGGAAGATAGCTTCATACAAAACCTGCTAAACAGCTGCTCACCACCCCCAATGGATCACCGCGGGTCAAAAGACAACAACAACAGGGTCATCAAACACAACCAGTCATAAATATAGATGCAACGTAATATTAACACAGCGGAAGTCAATCATTCATATTCAATCCATTCAGCCAGATACCCATCGCAACAGATATCCATCAGCCAGTGACACAACCTCGTCACCGCAGCCACTTATCGCAAGAAGTGAAAACCCTAGGTTCATTAATGTGCACATCCTCCTTGTGATGGGAGTCACAAGGAGCGATCGAAGGGCGTGGACCATCTCCCAACAATGGACTCACTCAGCCGGAACCGTTATTCAGCCGGAACAATCATACCATACATTAATACCAGCAATCATGTCATACTATCAATCATACAATCAGTCTCAGCAGTTAGTCAATACCACATCGTCTCGAATGAATTACTGAGTAGGGAAACCCTACCTGATAGCAAATCCGCAAGCAAAGCACAATCAATCGGCTAAAAGGTTCCTCTACGAAATCACCGCCTAACAATTACAACACATATCATCAAATAGTGCCCTAATCATGTTCTCATACAAATCTACCGAATCAATCGTAAATAACTAACACGAGCTGTAGATCTTAGTAATACTTGGGAGTAATTAGGAATGGTTTAGGGTTTGTGAAAGCAACGTACGTAAAATTGTTTCTGAAGAAGTATCCTGCCCTTTTATAATTATAAACCATTCCTAATTAATACAAACCGGATCGCCTAACCCGTCAGGTTTACTCGGCCGAGCTACAGTGTCACTCGGCCGAGCTACAGTGTCACTCGGCTGAGCTGTTCTGTACTCGGTCGAGTACACACTCAGCGGAAGTACTGCCCAACAAGTCACAACTTCTACTCGGCCGAGTAGACACTAATCGGCCGAGTAAACCCTTAACAGAAAACGGGGTATTACAAAGGGCCCCATGGAGGTTGACTTTGACCCTTTCTCGGCTCTCGTAGAGTTTACGGGAGCGACTCAGGAGATGGAGGAGGATTTGGAGGAGGAGGTCCCACGGAGGGCCAATGTAGGGCGAGGTGGCCGACAGCTGGCTGGGGCACCTGACTGGGCTGAGAAATGGGATGGTAGGCTTCTCATTTGTGCAGCGGAGAGTCACTTGTCGTATAGGACGACGAGGGGCATGGTAAGCTTTTGTCTATTTTGGCCTATCGTTTCCTTTTCTTTACGTATTTTCACACTTTTGTGTACTAATCAAACGTTTGTTGATGCAGGAGGCGGGAACATGAGGTCGTTCTCGGGCTATACGACGATGATGGAGGCCTTCGTGCAGTTGTTGGAGGAGGAGAGGACCATCATCAAGGAAGGAGCCTTTGGAGCCTTGGTGCGGGCTTGGAGAGAGATCAAGGTGAGGAAGATCCGGGCTTAGCTTAGCCTGATTCGAGCTTTCCTTGATCGGTTTTGGGATACGACCTCGACTTTTCATATGCCTTTTGGAGAGATCTATGTCACTTTGGAGGACTACGGCATGATTTCCGGTCTGCCGTGTGGAGAGGAGGCATTGGTATGGCCCTTGGTGGCCATGAGGGCGAACTCAGCCGAGGCTACGAGCCTGGTTGGCTGGAACCTGGCTGCAGGAGCGGCTCAGGTTCCCGTTTTGGTGTCTGGCACCTACGTGAGGGATTATTTTGGTGGGAAGACCCCGGCGAGGGTGAAGATGAATGGGAGGATGGTGCCCCCTCCGCCTTGTACAGCTGAGCAGAGAGCTCGTCTTTGGCTGTGGTGGTTCTTGTCCTCGATCTACTTCTGGGATAAGGGGGAGAGGCTTTCGATGAAGCTTCTTCCTTTTCTTGCTGACTTGAGTAGCCTAGGTCAGTGGAACTGGGTTACTCCTAGCTTTGCGGTCCTCATGCGTTACATGAGGGCCATGGTTCGCCCAGAGTTGATGGAGAAGGGGTCCTTTCCTGCGGCAATCGGTCCTGGGCTTCTGTTGGAGGTTTGAACCTTCCCTTTTCTTGTTTCCTTTGTAAAAAATGAAGGATCAATTGAACATTTGAATGAATGATCATTTCTTGCGTGCAGGCGTGGGTGTACTCCTACTTCCTTGACTTTCCGCCCAAGAGGGTGGAGGAGGTGCCGAGGGCGTACCCAGTCGTTAGGGACTGGGTTGTGTCGTCAGAAGAGCCAGCGCTCTTCTTACGACGTCTGTCGGAAAGGCGTGAATGCCCTGAGTGTCGATGGCGTGAGTACTCTTGCTTTTCATTATTTTTGTTTTTTCCCGCTCCCTTTCTTTAGTAAGAGTGATCATAAGAATGACCTCCGTTAACCTGACTTTAGTGGGTGCCTAGACCTTGGGACAGCTACGCGGAGGCTCAAGCTTTTGTGGCGGAGGTTCTACGTCCTCGAAGTTCGAGTAGGCTGTTGCTGACGATGCCCATGGGACCTGTTTGATACTTGGGCGAGCGTTTGACACGACAGTGCTCTCGTGACGCTTTTACGGTTCCCATCGATCCTCCATGGACGATGTTTAGGGACCCATCTGAGGCAGAGATGGAGGGAGACCTGGCTGGCGTAGGTGGTGACGCCCTTCTTCTGCTTGGCGAGGAGTACGCCGAGTTTGTTCGTCGGCAACTGGCGTACTGGTCGATAGTGGTAAGTACATTTACCGCTTTTACCTCATGTCTGATGATGGTGAGAGATCCAACATTTGATAGATTTGAGCGATTTTGTAGGAGATCGAGGTGGCGGGCGTCGAGCCCCCAACGTTCCCGAAGACGTTGGAGTATATCGACTCGGCTGGCAGGACGGTGATCTCGGAGATCCGTTCTTTTAGCGAGGCGGTGTCCGATGCTGGCCTGGACGAGTTGCAGCACGTGGTTCGGATGGTAAGCCCCCAGCTTTGGCTGTCTTTATCCACTTTAGTTGCATAAGAATGCATTTGTCTGACCCTTATTGTTGTGTAGGTGGCGCCATTTAGGCATGTGGAGCTGTGGAGGACGGCCAACCGGCTGCGAGCCACGGCCGTCGAGGCATTTATAGGCGACTCTGGGCGTCAGTATGAACCTTTTCTACCCGTTCATTGATCATTTGCTTGCATTTTGGCGAAATAGCTTATCATTTCATTTTCTGTGCAGCGGGAGCGAGACCTGGAGCGCGAGCTGATGGAGTCTCGGGAGGAGACGGCCCGCTTGCTGAGGGAGCTCGAGGCTAGAGATGTTGAGATCACCGCTTTGGAGGCGACAGTGGCCGAGCTGAGGGGTCGCCATGACTAGCTTTCATTG
Source organism: Silene uniflora (assembly GCA_018983105.1). Classification (NCBI taxonomy): domain Eukaryota; kingdom Viridiplantae; phylum Streptophyta; class Magnoliopsida; order Caryophyllales; family Caryophyllaceae; genus Silene; species Silene uniflora. Next base: position 9,049 of record JAGPOY010006108.1, read on the forward strand.
GCTTGTATTTTGCATTTTGTACATTTGTCCGTTTTCGGTCGTTTTGGACGTTATCTTTGGCAGGAGCCCGTGTACATTTACATTTGCAATTTTGGTTGTATATATATGACGGCCTGTGTGCATGTTGCCGGGTGTGTTTGTATCTGCAGGTTAGCTTGGAAAACAGGTTTGGCAGACGACGGTTTGTGCCGTCATATTGCCGATATTTACACATAAATCACAAGTATTACATGATTACAAGTATTACATGATTTAGCTATGGCCCAATTTAGCGCAAAAAGCAAAAAATATGTCCGAAATGCAAAACAAATGTCCGAAATGTAAACCGAAATGATGATGGACACGACAGGGAGGGGTACCCCCTAAAAAAATAAAATAAAATGAAAATGTAAGTATTTTATAAATATTTTCAAAAAAACGAGAGTTAAATGATTCCCCAAAAACAAAAGAAGAAAAGAAATGGGTAAGTGTGCAATTATGGCGAAAATGACGATTGTGCCTCGAAAAGCGAAACCGCGGTGGTTTAGGAAATAAAATTTTGTAATTTTCCGAATTTACCAAATTAAATAACTATAGAAATAGGAAACTTCAACTAAACCCGGATTAGGAAAGATCCTCGGCTGAAAACCAGAAAAACGAGCTAGGGAAGAGGCGCAGCAAGAGCTGCGACTCTTCGAAGAGGCGCAGCATTTTCTGCGTCTTCTCTCCGGTAGGTCGGTCATCAGCAGAATTTAGGGAACGCTGAATAGTATAAATAGAGGCCTTGGTTGAGCTTCTATTCTCACAATTCTCCCTTATTCGAATCCGTCTAATACATAAACCTCTCATATAATTCTCAAATTTGACCCGAAAATATGGATGCATTTGAAAACCGTATTAAAGAATGAACGAATGAATTTACGAGTGTAGAGAAGCACGATATGGGTGCTTTTAATTTGGGATCCATTGTTTGTTTGAAATTGGTGAAGGTAATCACGCCCTTTCTTGATGCTTGTCTTGAGTATTGGGATCCAAATTATCATGTATTTGCCTTTTCCTGGAGGCGAAATTTGTCCTTTTCCTGAAGAAATTGCAGCGATTGGAGGATGGGACATGGAGAGTGTGCCAACTATACCGCCTAGCTCTCAAGGTTACAAAAATAAATTTAGACACTTGCTAGGGTTTACTAAAGCTGAAGTTGACCGCCTTGTCACCTCGAAAGGCGTGCGAATGTTTGAATTTGTTGATCGGTTTATAAATAGTGAAGACCCTACCATTTCTTATGTGGCGAGGTGCAGGGCCTATGGATTTTGTCTTCTTCATTGCTATATTTTGCGCGGCCATGTAGACAAGGGAATGAGGGGTGACCCTTGATTTTTGGGCCTAGTAGAGCAAATAGAGCTGCGCAGGAGCCCAACTTGCTTGGTTTTGGGAGAGATTGTCCTAGGATTGGACAATAGGAAAGCGAATCGGGAATATCCTTTCCTTGGGAGTCTTATCATTCT
>JAGPOY010006109.1:0-10531 GCA_018983105.1 Silene uniflora
TGACCCGTCTTGCTTTGCTCTAATCAATACGATCCCGTTCTTCTCAACACCTACAATACAAAATAAAGCCAAGCAATACCAAAATCCCGAGATATAACCATTATTTATATTATTTATAATTAAGTTACTAATTAATAATTAAACTAGTAAAATGAGCTATTTAACACTTAAAGCACACAAAATCGAGTAAGAAATAAGATAAAAGCGTGGGTAAAATGACGCTAAAATATGAGTTATCAAGGGAGCAGGGAGTTCACTACTTCAGGTCTTCATATGGTCACGGGTCAATGTTGACCTTTGTTTTCCCTTTGCTTAATAATTTGCTCTATTCCACATACGTTGACCCGTCTAAAATGGTTAAGCATCTAATTTATACCTAAGAAATCATGGGTTCGAATCCCATTAATAACATTTCTTCACCAAAAAACAATAGAGTAACATCACAATAATGGTTCAACAATCGATTTCGAACGTACGGATACAAATGAACTTCAATAGTACAATAATATGCAATGAACCTCTAAATTACGGAGGTCAATAACGCATCCAACTGATTCATCGGTGGTCGAGAATTGTTAAACACCAATATAAGCTAATTATCAATGTCAATTAAAATTATAGATAACATATATAATCGTTGACCTTGAGACCTGAGTAGAAGCGTATAAAAGTATCTCAGGAAGTTGTTTGTGCAATCAAATAGCTATAAAAATTTTAATAAAAATATCAACATTAATGTTCAAGACTATGGTATCATGAAGGAATAATTGTGTCCATTCTTTTTGATTGTTTAAGAATGTAGCATGATTTTGTTCGTCCAAAACACAAACATCAAGCCAAAATTTCAATAAAAGAAAATTAATGTATTCATTATGTATTTATGTGGAAGCATATACAAAATACTCTTAATACATACTTCCTCCATTCAAATTCACTTTGTAAGTTTCTCTTTTGCACACTATTCACAAGCGGACATTCAAATATATTCATGTGAGATCTTATTTGATTCGTATTTACGAGTACATTAAAAATATATATATCTTTTATAGTTTTTCTAAATATGTAGCTAAAGTGTTAACTTAATATTAAAATTGGCTCACAATTTGAAAATTGCATATAAAATAATGCAACTAGAATTATTTTTGCAAGAGTTCAACTATCGTCAAATTATGAAAGAATACTCCATTTTAAAATTAAAAAAGAGAGGGCCTTATTAATTTAAGGGGTATAATATCAAGCGATGTAGACATTAATCTATCTATTCGAAGATTAAACAAGTAAAGAAGGTGTAATTAATTTATCCATGTATATAGGCTACAAATCGTTAGTGTAATTAGAATTCAAACTATTATAAGTGTATATAATAGGAGACTAGGAGTATGATTCTTAGCAGTCCAAACTCCAATTATGAGAAGTTTGGCTAGAACTGCTATAAGGGGTATACTATCAAATGGGTACAAGGCTTAGTTATTTGAAAATAATCGTACTCGGTTAATCCTCTATGAATTCTCATATTATTATCTAATATAACCAAATCAAAACTGTGATAATTAAGTATTAATAAAAAAAATTATGTCAAATCATCTTTCACATGTCTGACGCCAAACATTTTGCTCTAACCAAAAGAGCAATCAACACCATGGTGCTCTTTGTGGACTAAAATTATGACATAGATTGACCAAAATATAGGTATATATTCGTTAAAAATGCTTTAAAAGCAACAATCTCAAGTTACATATTTAGACATTATTTTTTGATATTACCCGGCCAACGGCCGGGCATGAAATCTAGTTTGATATAATTTTATAGTTGTTTTATTGAGTAATATGAAAAGGAAAAAGAAACGTACTACCAAAAAAAGGTAGTGGGTAGTTATTTTTGTTTTTTATTTTTTATTTTTTTCCCAATAACTCCTTTGGGAGTATCTTACTTCCTACTCTTGGATATAATCTGACATTTTGACACCAAAAGTGTGTTGAACACACTTTAAACAAAACTCCCCAGTTCCTTTGTCCATTCATTTTCCAAAATCTCACAAAAACTTGGTATTCATCATCTTCAAATTCCACCATTAATCTTCATCAAACTTCATCGGTATTTATCATCTTCTCTTTATCATAGGCGTCTTCAGCAGCAATGATAACTGTAAGTGTTTCCTTTAATTAAAGTCTGTGTATTTTGATGTAAATACTTTAAAAATCAAATTGATTTGAAAATTAATGTCATTATACTGTGTTAGTTATGTTAATGTACTATAATTTTGATGTTACATTCTTTTATAATAAAAAGGCTAATTTGATAACTTATACCTTTAATAATTCACGTTTTCAAATCTTATACCTAAGATAACTTTCTTTCAAATCTTATACCTAAAATAATATTTTCTTCCAAACTTGATACCAAATCTTAAAAGAAGCCCTCAATTGACAATCTTACCCTTACTAATTAATCATCATAAACTTTTCCTTCACCTAATAACACACACATCTATGATTACTACCACTAAAAACCATCAAATTAGTAAGAGCAAATTCGCCAATTTAGGAATTTTTTAAAGATTTGGTATCAAGTTTGGAAAAAGATGTTATTTTAGGTATATAAGATTTTAAAGAAAATTATCTTAGGTATAAGATTTGAAAAAGTGAGTTATTGAAGGTATAAGTTATCAAATTAGCCTAATAAAAATTTGGTTTCAAGCTTCAATCTTTTTATGCTTGGTGAAATGGGTTTCAAATTAGGTTTGGTTTCAAGTTTAATCATCAAATTATGATGTTATTAGGTTGGTTTTTAATTGTATATATTGTTTATTGTTTAGGACAATCCTTGAGATATTGTTACAGTGAAATTGTGGTTTGGAGGTTTCTTTAGGAAAGGTCATTTACATCTGGTTTATGGTAATAGGTGTTTTAGGACTGTGGGTGTGCACCCGGATGAGCTTTGTTGGTTTACCTTAGTTGAGGAGGCTGAAAAGTGTGGTAATTTTAGTAGAAATATTGATACAATTTTCTATATGAAGGCTGGTGACTGATGTTGGTTTGGTTAAGCTTGAAATTGACCAGGATATAGGGGTTGTTGAGAGGGATATTCCTGAGGTCATAGAGTTGATAAATGATAGTTCAATGGAATTTAGGTATGTTATTCAATTACCCTCAAAATTGACCTCAAAGAGGAAAGAAGAAAGCAAGGGTACAAGTGTAAATGTTGTTGTAGGGAAGGGACCACAAATGAGAAGCACTCCTTCATAGATGCCAGAGCCAAACATTTGTTATACATGCTTGAGGATATTAGTACATCCATCATGACCAGGTTGGTCTCCAAAAAAAACTGAAATGGAGAATAAGACATTCACGGTATGTCCTAGAGTTCAAGCCAGATTAGAAGAAGCCGAGGATAAAGCTTCGGGTTATGAAGTTTTCCCATCAACAACCACATTATTTCAAGTGAGACAAGGCATGGAAGAGGTGAATGATCATTTGGTTGTAAAGACATGTACTTGCAAGAGATGGGACTTGTCTGGTATCCCATGTAGTCATGTTGTAGCTGCCATCTTTGAAATGCATGGCCAACCTGAAGATTATGTTGATGATACTGATAAGTGCCTAATTTGCATATTTTATCCCCTTGTGTTAGCTCTAATTTACATTGTATTTTGCACTTATCTTAGTGTTTTTATGAGCTAATATCGCTTTGTAGTTGTTTTGTTTGTATTAGTGTGTTTTTGTAGGAATCTAAGCATTCAAAGACTTTTTTCGTCAAAGTGAGCTAACAACGAACTTAGCAAAGCTAAGTAGGAGCAAGAGTAGTCATGGCATGGCAAAATTGGAAGATGTTGGTCAAAACATACATTTTTACTAACTATTTAGTGAAATGTAAAGAATTGATCATTTATGCTACATGTCCAAATTGGAGCCCAAAAATGGAAGGATCTCAAGAAGGAGCTTTGAATGACACCAATAGATGCTCTTAGAATATCAAAGAATGCATTTACCGAACAATCAATCGAGTAATAAGAGCATGGCATCGGATTCCTTGAGCATTAATTCGAGACTTGAAGACAATTGACCAAGAAACTGGTGTTCCCAATCGAGACCATGTAAACCCGATCGGGATGGCCTAACTCTAGGTCGATTTTTGCTCTTCAATGCTTGTTTACGTTTCACCTCCTATTCACTATAAATAGGAGGTGTTGTACGACGTCTGAGACACCATCTCATACACATTCTTAGGCTACAATTCTCATATAATTCTTCTTAGTTTAGTTTTAGTTTAGATTAGTTTAGTTTGTTATTTACATTATAAACATTTCTTTAAGCAATTTCACATTACAATTCCAAGTTATATTTCAAGTATTGTTTTCATTTTCTATTTCCATTTCCAAGGTAATCTTTACTATGTTTATGTTATTTATTTCATTTGTTTACATTTCATTTTATTTCATCATGTTTAAGTAATTTACTAGTCTAGGAACTAGGGGAACCATGTGATGAAATATTAGCAAATGAGTAACTAGAAGATGTAAATATTGTCTATGTTGTTTCCTCCGTATGCTTGCTATGTTTTAACTTGTCCCATTAGTCGAGAGACAAGGGACTTGAGAAGGACATTTGCATGCGTAGTAGAATGGATTAAATCGAGAGATCAATGGACCGTTCTATGATTGATGATACTAATGTCGAGAGGGGGGTGTCATTAACCTAAGCAATTAACAATATTATAACATCTAATGTTTGTCTCACGCAATTACATCTTTATATGTTGAACCGAAATTCCTAGATGCTTTCTTTTATTGTTGTTTCTATATACTTGCACTCAAATCAACTCAACTCGACAAACCTACCAAGATAGAATTCACCCCATAACAACTATCTAATAAACACCGAGCTCTCTGTGGAATTCGACCCCTATATACTACATTCATTTGTTGTACTCTAGAGTATTTTTGTATAGGTGAGCGATATCCTATCAGATATGTTCAAGAAGGATGCTTACATGAGGAACTACAATGGTTCAATTGCTCCATGTCATGGCCAAAGACATTGGCCAAAGGTTGACATGACACTAAATCCCCCTCCAATAAAAGTTGGACCTGGTAGACCAAGGAAAGACAAGAAGGGGTCCACACGAGGATACCAAAAGAAGTGGCAAACTGACAAAACATGGGTTAGTCATGACCTGTTCCATTTTCAAGTCCACAGCAAATAACAAGAGAAGATGTCCTGATAAGGACAGTGTTGTTGGACCACCAGCAAAGAGAGGCAGGGGAAGACCAAGGAGCATCAACTCACATAGGGAAGAAGTGGCTACCACATCTACTGCTCACCATGCTGTAACTACACAGCCCACAAGAATTGGAAGAGGTGGACGGATGATAATGGCAGGTAGAGAAACAACCAGATGACAAGTAGAGGAAGGGGTGGTGGAAGAGGGACAACCAGTGGAAGAGGAAGGGTAAGTTCAGCTGCCTTTACTCATCCTGGTTTATTTACTGTGTTCTTTGCTTAGTGGTGTTGGTTGGATGTGATTTGAGTTGAGTTAAAGTTGTGATCTATAAAATGGGATTTGCTGGTTTAGGTAGTTAGGTTGATGCAGCTGTCTAATTTGTTTGGTTGTTCTAATGTTCATCTGCTTTTTCTATCATTATTTAAGCAGGTACCTATTGGACTCGGTGTTTTATTTGTTGACAGTGGAAATGCATACACCAATGTACCAGGAAGTGGACGAGGACTACTTAGCATCACTAGAGCTGGCAAAAGTTGACCCGACCCGAAGAACCGACATGAATTATCCGAGAACCGACCCGATAGAACCCGAAAATTTATTGAACCGAAACCGACCTGAACCGACCCAAAGGTTAACCGTTAAACCGATATAACCCGAAATGATATGACCCGAACCGACTTGTGACTCGGCCCGAATCAACCTGTAACCCCGTTCACCCAAAATCTAGTATGACCCGAACCGACCTGTAACCCGATCCTAAACCCGACCCGACCGATATCCAAATAATTTTTTTAAAAATAACCTAAAATCTGCTTATAAATGTTTTTGTTAATAAATTTGATAAAAAAGTCAGTCGTTTTCTTTTTAAGACGGAATGTAATATCAAAATAAAAATATGAGAAATGTTAACGATTGTAAACGAAGTGCGATATTTTAAGGTATTAAGTCATTTGGTTCATTCAGCATTAAATGTAATATTAATCTAAAACGATAACACACAATATGTTCTCCGGACGTGACAAAAGAACGACCCGACCTATTGACCCGATTTGTAGTTTCACCCGATTCTTTTTCAAACTTAACCCAACAATATAAATGACTAGACCCATGAATGACCTAAAACTAAACCAGACTCGGCCCGATCAAGCATATTGACCCGATATATCCTGACCCGTTGTAACACCCCCATTTATTTAAGGGCCTGAACTAGGACTCCCCAGATAAATGACGGTGTTACCATCCCGGAACACCGAGGTAGTAGATAACAAAGGAAGGAAATTCAGTACTTTATTGTAAATAATAACGGGAGATTACAACCGAAATATAAGGTCTCAAAATAAAGTCTGATCAACTAAACAAGATAAAGACTAATGTGAGCTAAACACTAAGTCGGTCAGTCCAAGCTCTTTTCCCAGCCAGCTCTTATCAGTCTCTGAAGTACCTGTCAATCTACTCACCAATAATTGGATCATCACAGGCATACACGAATACACAGGGTCAACCACGAGGTTGAGTAGGTAATACAATGAAATAACAATATGATATGCATGCTCCTCCATCACATCCATCTCCATCACAACTCATGACCCGAAACTCCCAGCCATACCGATCCCCGGCAGACTATCAATCGACCGTCGTCGATATACCAACTCGCAGCTGAGGACACCAGGGCAAGTCCTGTAGAACCAGCCTTGGCCTTATCGCAACATCATCATCGCCTCATCATCCTCCAACTCTAATGCATATGCAGTACTCAGAATAGATTATCAATAATGCTCAATATAAACAGATCAGCCAACCATATTACAGAATATGAATCACAGATCAAGTCAACTCAGTCGTAATTATAACGATATCAAGTCAAGTGTATTCCCCTACCTCAAAATAGCAGCAGACAGATAAGTAGATGCTCAGAAATAGTCCACTCGAAACTTGTCACCTAAACATACATGTACAATAATCAATTCACTTGCAACTACTCCCGTTCCCAAAATAGTAAGGTTACTAGATATAGAAATATCCCGAAATGGAAAGTTTCCTAAAATAGAAACTTTCCCGAAATAGAATCCCGACACAAGGTCTCACTACCCATATTAATAATTAACAAGAATAACACCAATCACTAATAGCATTGATGCCCAATTAATAAAAATGACCCAAAATACCAAATATCAAAAAGCCCGAAATACTAAGACGACATTATTTACCACCGAACTTCCCAAAACACCCCTAACAACCCCACAACTCCCACGACAACCACCGCGCCTCACCACTGACACCATACCGACTCACCACCACTGACTCGACTGCAGCCCAACGCCTCCTTGACACGTGGCACCACCGATTCGACCTCCCCCGAGTCCACGGTGGTGCCACCCCAAAACCCTATGTCTAAAACCACTAACCCGACTCATATAACAACCCTGCCATAACCTACAATTTCTGCCACCGTCACGACCACTGCTAGCCACCCAACCCACCATCATCTGACTCGACCCGGACCCCTCTAGCCATACCCCCATCATCCGCCACTACCACGACCTCAGATCGGCAAACTACCTGTCTAAAGAACGACGGACGAAAGGCAATGAGGAGGATTTTACCTATAACAGCCACCTGTATAGCCACCAGCGACGCTCTGAACCACCAGCGACCACCCCTCGAAGACTCTCTGATGCGCCGTCACACCTACTGCTCTCTCGTCTCACTTTGTCTCGGTTTGTGTGTCGTGTATTGCCTCAATTTGTGTGACGGTACTAGGTTTAGGTTAGACGTGTTATAAAGGGTTGATTAGGGTTTGGTAAAATGGGTAGGGTTATGGGTAGATGGGTCGATTTGGGTAGATGGGTTGGTATATTCGAATGATTATTATGGGCGTCGACCCAAGTTAAAGTTCGAGCCTCGACTCAAAAACAACTTACGATATAAACAAGTACACTATTAAATATTAAATACTTGCGTAATCGATCATAGAAACACGGGGTATTACGCCCGTTGTCAACCAACCCGAACCATAACCGACCTGTTGCAGTTATTGACCTGATTAACACGACCCGTAAGTGACCCAACCCGGACCAACTCAACCCGAATAAGCAGCCTGACCCGATCAAACCCAAACCCGACATGACCCGAGTGACCCGATTGCCACCTCTAAGCATCACTAGAGTTGACAGAGCATGAACGGGTAACACAAACATCAATAAACCACCCATGAGAAGAGGCAGTGAATAAGCATGGAATGACTAGCTGATATTTTGTGAACTTTATGATGGATTATTTGATAGTTTTTGAACTTTATGCTAGTATATGTGATACAAGGTGTAATCTTTTTAAGTGATGGTCCAAGTACTTGGTTTAGCTAATAGTAATCTATCTGATATTAAGTGTAATAAAAAACAAGTAAACAGCTTCATTTTAGCTTTGGAATGAACATGAATGAATGGCAAACATTCTCATTGAATTGAAAACATTCACCTTGTATTGAATTGAAAACCCGAGTTCATTTCATATTATATACCTCAGTTGGTTTTGCACATACATCAAACAATTTTAATCCTACACCGAATTGCAAAACTACCCAGGAAACCAACAAAGCATACAACACTAGTTTGTCGCTTCTCCCTATGCTTCTTAATTTTAGAATTTAGTTTAGCCGACCACAACCGTCTTTAACTGCACATTCTTCATTTTCATCTTCTCTAATTTCTCTGCCAACATCTTCTTCTCTAAGTCTTCATTTTTTGTACACACATCCGGTAATTAGAAAAACTCACAATGATTGTTCTACAATTCAATTGAGATAAGAAATTGGATTAATTAAGATACCATACAGAAATTGGATTAATTGTTATAATGAAACGTATAAAACCTTGTTTTCGAGCCATAAAACCTTGTATAATGAAAACGATTAACAAACCGGCCAAAGTGAACAACCATAGAACCATTTACCCGCATTTTCTCCCTTCTTCGCTAGCTTCTACACTGCCCCAATATTGTGTTTACATAAAACTTTGTTTTCGAGCTTCGAATCCCATGAATTACATGAGGATGTATAAGATGTATAAGACTTTTTCCCTATCAATTTGGGTAATATTAGAGAAGAATAAGAAGTGAATAGGGAGGGAGAAAGGAGAAGGGAGAAGAAATTTGTAGAGAAAGAAGGGAGAAGTGACCGTTGTAAAGGAAGGAAGAGAGGGGAAAGAAGAGATGTTCAGTAAAAAGAGGAAAAGACTTAAATAGAAGAAGAAGAAGGGGGGTAACATGTTGAACCCGGTAACCAAATTAAGTGAGTTCATTATTAGAAGGGGGATAGTTTAGGATGGATTTAATTCAGATTATCGATAAGAAGGAGTGTTATTGTAACACAACCAATATGATGGATTATTGGTGTGGAATAACCCTTTTAATTTTCCCTCTAAACTCTTTATTTCCTCTTTATTAACCATTTAGCTTTCTTTTCTTTCTCTTTATTAACCATTCTTCTTTCTTTCTTTCTCTTTATATACCATTCTTCTTTCTTCCTTTCTCTATATATCACGTCCCTCAGGTGGCTAATGTCGGATACTTGATATTTTTTGTCAGAAATTGTATTTTTGGAGTGTTTAACATAAAAATGTATGTTTAACGGAGTGGGTAACAAAACATGGAATCAAAGGTAGTAGTTTGCAAACTAGTGTATTTATAAGGTAGTGTTCAACAATTGACTTAAATTAAATAGAAATATTCATTGACGACGCCTATTATACATCGTAAAACGAGCTCCAAATAATGACAATGCCAACTGAATAATACAAGTCGTCTTATCATCATAGGGTATTTGTCAGGATCTCTATAAATAACAATATCGTCTGATACATGTATATACAATGATAGTTGTATCAGGAAGAACATATCTGGATTTTTGATGATTGTTATATGGTTATTTAACTTCAATTGTCCAATTGAACTTGAAGCTATATATGTTTCAATTTCCCCCAAATTTCATTTTGAACTTTGTGTGGCACTTGAGTAAAATTTCAAGTACAAAAGCCTGAATGATATGTGGGAATGACTAATGAGGCTTAGATTAGACAAAAAAATCGAGGTAAAAAATTGGGGAAAATGGATGGAATTGAAGAAGGGGCTCAAAGTGGGAGAGAAAGAGAGATAAGGAGTGACAAGGTATTGCTTTATATGTGGCTTTTTCTTATTGAAATTGTGTTTTTTTTTTCTTTTTGAGAAAATGCACAAGTTGTCCTTGAAATTTGCCTTTTTGCCCAAAACACCCATTTTTTTAATCCAAAAAACTTTAAGAAATCACAACCCGTGTTTA
>JAGPOY010006110.1:0-10531 GCA_018983105.1 Silene uniflora
GCATAAATGTGACTGTATTTTCATACCTTCACATCTCCCAAACGTGTCCTATAGGTGTGACTTATAGGGACCAGTTGATCACCGCCATCCGTATGACAGTAACGTCAAACTTATCTAGCAAGCCAACCGTTACTGATAAACGTGGATCAACTGATAATAATACAAAAGTATGCCCTTGTGATCCTTCAAGAGATTTAATAAGTCAGTGCACTAACTGTAGAGGACACCAGCCCCAACAGTATCGGCATACAATTAATTAATTAATCAATTAAGACCGTTTTCCCTTAAGATATGACCATAAAGGGATCAACTGATCGCCACCATCATATGACGGTAATGTCAAACTCTAGACAGCCAATCATTACCGGTAAATATTGATCAGTTGACAATGAGTAACTTTCCCAATTTGTATTCTTAATATGAGATTTAGAAATATGTTATTAAATTACAGTGATCGCATTATTGTCGAGGACACATCCTCCAACAACAATGAGCACTGCATTGATTAATACTAATTTAGCTGGCTAGGAAAGTTTAAGGTTATTCCAAGAGTTTAGCTTGTTTGTCACCCTGTCTAGAAGATATCCAAAAGCAGTTATTTTGTTGCGCCCAATGTCTGTTGGAACTCCTATGTATTATCCAAAGTTGTCTTTGGATTGCATAAGTATTAATGAGTTGAGATATTGCATGAAATCCTGAGGAGCATTTGGGTTGTACTTGAGATAGGATTTTGTATAATTAACCATCTGCCCTTAAAAATTTTCAAAATCAGTTATGATCTGTTTTATTGTTGTGCAACTTGATGGCATAGCTTTAAAACAAAGTAATGAGTCATTTGCATAAAGCAAATGTTTAATGGGAGTGCTATATCGTGATAGTTTGATACCTTGGATTTCCTTATTATTTTGCGCCCTAAGCATGAGAGATAAATAGTTAATGCAAATAATAAATAAATAAGGAGAGATGGGATCTCCTTGACGAATTCCACACTTGGGTTTAAAAGTGTCTGTCGGTTTGCCAATGATAAGAATACGATAAGAGACAGTGGTGACGGTTTCCATGATGAGTTGTTGCCATTTACTAGAGAAGCCATGTCTCTTAAGAAGATAATGAAGGAATGGCCATGAAACTCTATCAAAAGCTTTATTCATATTAGGCTTCATTGCCAAAAAGCAATTTGTGCCGCTTGTTTGATGATTAATATAAGTCATAATTTTATGAGCAATAAAGCAATTGTCAAAATTGAGTTTTCCTTTGACAAAGGCATTCTGGGATTGAGTAATAATATCTGGCAATACACTCTGGATTCTCTTGGCTAGACATTTGGATACAATTTTATACAAAACATTGCATAAGCTAATGGGTCTTAGATGTAAGACTTATTTAGGGTTTGTGATTTTTGGAATTAAGGTGATGAGTGTTTGATTCCACTCTTTTAAAATATGCCCTGAATTAAGGAATTGTAGTACAGCTGATGCGTGCATTTCATATAGTCTTTATGGTCCATTTTGGCACGCATTTATATGTCATTTAGGTGATATATTGTCACTTTATGCCCCAAATATGCTACTTTGTACTTTCATTGCTATCTTGTAGGTACAAGCTGAGAAGTAGTGAAAACCAAGAAGGAACTGCCCCAAGTACGATCATTTAGGAGATAGAAGAGTCGGAGGAGATCACTCATGCATTGGGAAGCGCAAAACCGTCCCGTAATCAAGTCAAAAGGCCAAGTTATGAGCTAGGAGTGGAAGAAGCCTCGATCGACCCCTGCTGTTAGTCGATCGAGTGATTTGCACTGACTGAAGATCTCGATCGAGCTGTCCTGTGCTTGATCGAGGGGATGCTATGTTGGAAGTCCTCGATCGAGGAGGTGTTGTCCTCGAACGAGAGGTTGCTGAAGGATGTTGCTCGATCGAACTGGCTTTTCTCTTCGATCGAGTGGATTTCGTAATGGGCTTAGGCTCGTTACTAATTAGGTTTTAATTACGCGCTTAGTTTATTATAAATAAGGTTAGACGACTAATCAGAATATTCATTCACTATCATTCACTATTACTTCTACTCTTGCTACGGTTATTTGTTCGAGATTCGGATTTTGGTTCTGAGCAATTCCCGATCTTCAAACTTTGTAATCATTCTTTCCCTTTTATTTTATTCTCGTTCCTTTACTTTTGTCTTAATTAATTTCTTAGCGATCATGTCTTATGTTATTAGATTAGCAATTGTTAGTTTAGTTCCCAAAGCCATGCGTAGCTAATATCTTTAATATGCTAGGATGAGGAAACCCGTGGTAGTAGCATGATAGATTTGACATGTTAGGTCAGTCTTGAGATGAGAATCGTTCTATGCAATTTTATTGTTGATTGGTCGAATGAATGCATGCAGGAAATCGATTGTTTAGTTAACCCCGACCTGGATCGAAAGATTGGTAGGAAAGACTTGCATCAATACGATAGGCGATTCCTAATAGGGCGAAAGTTATTTAGGATGACCTTAGGGCGATTAGAGACCGAAAGGATATAATCACTAGTTTGAGACCGAAAGGAGATAACCTTGCCCTTCTTATCAATAAACTGACCGACCTAGTTAACCTGTTAGTGTAGCTACCGCGGCAGACCGATTCCTGGCATATTCCTTCTTTATCTGATTTATTTCGATATTTCTTGCCTTGTTTCTTTTTTATTTATTTCTCTCTTTTAAAACTCATAGTTTAGACAACAAACAATTAAACCCCCATTTGGTTACCCAGACAGACTTAGTTAGCTATAGATTCCCTTCTCCCTGTGGATTCGATACCCGACTGCCTCTACTGCATTTAGTTGAGACCGGTTGGTTTTATTTTTGATAGGGTTGCGACAGCCGTGTCAAATTTTGGCGCCGTTGCCGGGGAGACGGTGTAGTTTTATAGCTTTTCTTAAGTTTGTCTTTAGTCTCAAGGAATTTATTCCTTGAGACAGTTCTTATTTTTGCGCTAGTGTTTAGTATTTGCAGGTATATACCCTAGAAGAGGGTCAGTTGAACCTGCTGTTGTTACGCTTCTATCTCGAGAATGCCTAGTATTGCAAGTCATTCTGAGCCTAGTTCTGAGGCTTTACCCAAAGGATCTTTATTACCTACGGCTGATGTGGGCACCTTTATGATCCATCCGTCCTTCCTACATTTGGTGGAACGGAATTTATTTAGAGTAGTAGATGAGGATCCAGCCAGTCATGTGGAGTTGTTCACCGATTATTGCTCCACCATTCCTATTGTTGCCGGTGTGACACAAGACAAAGTGAAGGAATTTCTTTTTCCTTTCTCTTTGACCGAGGATGCTAAAGATTGGTGGAGGGATTTAGACAAGAGTGCTGCTGGGGTAAAAGATTGGAGCTCATTGGCGCTAGCATTCTATAGACGGTACTTTCCCCCTCAAAGGACCAATGCGCTGCGCAGTCAGATTACTAACTTCACTCAATCTACCACTGAAGATTTGAGTGAAGCATGGGCCATATTCAAGAAGCTAGTTCGTTCAGTTCCTCACTATGGATTTGAGCGATGGTTTCTTATGCAATCAATTTTACAATAGTCTATTTTACGAGCAAAGATATATTTTAGATGCTGCTGCGCAAGGTCGGTTCCAAGTGAATGTGCAAGATGATAAAGGGTGGCAATTTATTGAGAAATTGGCCATCCATGCGGCTGATTATGGAAGTCCTAGGAGGGAGCGACGACAGAGTACGGTTGTTATGGAAGTTCATGTGGTTAATACGGGAAACTTGGTTGAAATGCACCAAGTTCATGCTATAGGAATGATTTGTGGTAGATGCGGCGAGGAAGGGCATGACCCAATTTCATGCATGGCCGATAAAGAGAGAGTTTTAACTTATAAGAAATTTAAGCAAGGAAGCTCTTTTTCCGAGTTGTACGCCGATCTGACTGCCACAAAGAATCAGAAACCCGTACCTGAAGGTCAAGTCCTTATTACCCGAGCCGAGTATGATGATCTTAAGGCCACTATTCATCCGCAGCAACTCGAGCAGCAATCTCGCGCGGAAACCTTCCGTCAATGGCTTGATAGATGTGATTCATTCTTCCTAGACAAAGACCCGGTCAGCGCTATTAATTTGAGAAGCGGTCGCACTTATGACGGACCTGTATATGTTCCAGAAAGTACAAATACCGAGGTTGGTGATGCGTTGAATGAGTTAGACGAAGATGAACAGTACACCACTCGATCGACTGGCAATTATACTCGGTCGAGCGCTTTTGATGAAGAGACTACTCGATCGAGTGAAGCTGATACTCGATCGAGCAGTCTGGATTTGGGAAGCTCTCGATCGAGAGGAGTTGATGAAGAATACACTCGATCGAGTGAATTTCAGCCTCGATCGAGTAAACTGTAGCGTACAAATATGCAAGCTGATGTTGTACGAGACAAAGTACCCTACCCTGCTGTGGGGGTACCAAGAGCAGATAAAGGCATCCGCCCTGATATCTGTATGCATAGGACCGAGCGTTGTATCACGGGTAATCTGGTGCTAAACTGGGATCCTGGTGGACATTTGGCTCTGTTGAGATAGAAGCCTTCGACGAGTTTGAGGCGCTTGCAGATTGAAGCGTATAGGTCGTGCGGGACCTCATAAACCTGCGCTTATCGGGAGGCAACTCGACTCGTGTTTTGTTTTACTTTATTTCGGACTTTTCTTTTCGCGTGTTTTATTTCAGTTTTCTGCGTGTTTAGACATTTTTAATTTTGTTTTGCGTGACTATTCAGTACAGAACGTTGTTTTGTCGCTTGCTGATGCGACAAAGGCTCGATCGAATCCTTTTATGGCGATCGAGTGATGAAGTTCCCTATATGACTCGATCGAGAGTTTGTTTTACTCGATCGAGCAATACCCTTGAAGATACTACTCGATCGACCACTTCCTGTCTTCGATCGAGGGGTTTATTGCTCGATCGACCGGTTATTTGCTGAAGTCTCATCGATCGAGCCTCTGATCACCTCCCATTTCTGGCTTGGTTTGGGGAGGTTCGTGGTACGCGCATTATTGTAAGTTTCCGACTCACTCTCTTAGTTTGCATTTCTTATCCTTTGCTTTGTACAATGGGGACATTGTACAGTTTGGTTTGGGGAGGTTATGCATCCATATCGTGTCTGCATATTGTTTTTACTGCATTTCTGTTATCACGTTTCATTTCCGTATGCATAAAAACTCTAAAAAAAATTCACGTTTAATTTGGCATTTTAGTCGAGTCGGAACAGTTATTTTCTCACCCTTCATTTGGTCTTTACTTAAGCCATGCACAGTCATTTTCCTTTGCATAGTCACTTGCATGATTACGAGTTTTTGTTTGAAATTGATGCTGAACGAAGAGACTTGACCCGACATATTGGCAACCTACTTACATATTCTAAGATTAGAGCTTTTATAAACTGGTGACGTTTATGACCGGTTTCATGTAGGAATGTGAGTAGTTACACCCTCGTTTCATCACATTGCATGTATATGAAATTTGATGCTTATTGCCTACACGCATGGTTTGTGGTCGGTATCACATGTTTGGAGAATGCTTGCAAATTCCCTTTTTCTCATTATACCCATTTAACTCCACTTTTAGCCAAAACTGCCAGTTGACCCATAATCTACAACCAAAATTAAGCCTACCTTGCGTTGAGCTAGTTTAGTGTTGGTTATTGTTGTTTATATTATTATTTCATCAGTTTGGTTCGCATTTTTATCATGGAGTTGGTATCTGAAGAAAGTTGAATCTCGAATTGGAATTGTTTTTTTTGAAAGGTTAGCTGGAAATCAAGAAAAATGAAAAGACAAAAGAAAAGAAAAAATTATGGTCTCTATTCCCATGCCTTATTTACATCATATGGGGAATCAGTAGGAGCTTAAAAAGTTAACCAGTTTTGTTTCCAGTTCAGTTTATTTGGTTCCAGTGAGTAGTTTGCCGAATCATGGCAGTGCGTTTCATTATGAGATAAGAAGACGGAAGTTGTTATATGGTTGAGTCTAGGTAGCTAGCTTGACGCTTTACCTCCACTATTCCATTATTGTTTTACCCCTTCTTACCCATTACTTCACTTATCCAAATGTTGCAAGTATTCAGCATGTGATAGTCCTTGAACGGTGGTTATGCGTGTGTACGGTAACTGAATCTTTTATCATGTTAGTTAGCGATGCATGAACACGTTGCTCGTAGTTAGGGGAGCGACTATTTTCTCTTTCTCTCTTACACATATATTATGCTTACCCTTTGCTTTGATGAGAGAAGAGTGACCCGCGAGAGTCCGATTTTGAAAGGCCTAGCAAGGTTGACGGTTCAGCTATTTTACAAACATTTATGACTCGTTAACATTTGACATCGTTGCTAAGTTTTGACTGTTGCATTAAATTTGTTTAGGTAGACTATTTGTAGTGGTCATGAGTTTGATTGTTCCATTAGTTGTTTGCATCTTATTTGCTTGAGGGCAAGCAAAGGTTTGGTTTGGGGAAGTTTGATGCGTGCATTTCATATAGTCTTTATGGTCCATTTTGGCACGCATTTCTATGTCATTTAGGTGATATATTGTCACTTTATGCCCCGAATATGCTACTTTGTACTTTCATTGCTATCTTGTAGGTACAAGCTGAGAAGTAGTGAAAACCAAGCCGAAACTGCCCCAAGTACGCTAATTTAGGAGATGGAAGAGTCGGAGCAGATCACTCATGCATTGGGAAGCGCAAAACCGTCCTATAATCAAGTCAAAAGGCCAAGTAATGAGCTAGAAGTGGAAGAAGCCTCGATCGACCCTTGTTGTTAGTCGATCGAGTGATTTGCACTGACTGAAGATCTCGATCGAGCTGTCCTGTGCTCGATCGAGGGGATGCTATGTTGGAAGTCCTCGATCGAGGCGGTGTTGTCATCAATCGAGAGGTTGCTGAAGGATGTTGCTCGATCGAACTGGCTTTTCTCTTCGATCGAGTGGATTTCGTAATGGGCTTAGGCTCGTTACTAATTAGGTTTTAATTACGCGCTTAGTTTATTATAAATAAGGTTAGATGACTAATCAGAATATTCATTCACTATCATTCACTGTTACTTCTACTCTTGCTACGGTTATTTGTTCGAGATTCGGATTTTGGTTCTTAGCAATTCCCGATCTTCAAACTTTGTAATCATTCTTTCCCTTTTATTTTATTCTCGTTCCTTTACTTTTGTCTTAATTAATTTCTTAGCGATCATGTCTTATGTTATTAGATTAGCAATTGTCAGTTTAGTTCCCAAAGCCATGCGTAGCTAATCTCTTTAATATGCTAGGATGAGGAAACCCGTGGTAGTAGCATGCAATAGGTTTGACATGTTAGGTCAGTCTTGAGATGAGAATCGTTCTATGCAATTTTATTGTTGATTGGCCGAATGAATGCATGCAAGAGACCGATTGTTTAGTTAACCCCGGCCTGGATCGAAAGATTGGTAGGAAAGACTTGCATCGATACGATAGGCGATTCCTAATAGAGCGAAAGTTATTTAGGATGACCTTAGGGCGATTAGAGACCGAAAGGGTATAATCACTGGTTTGAGACCGAAAGGAGATAATCTTGCCCTTCTTATCAATAAACTGACCGACATAGTTAACCCGATAGTGTAGCTACCGCGGCAGACCGATTCCTGGCATATTCCTTCTTTATCTGATTTATTTCGATATTTCTTGCCTTGTTTCTTTTTTATTTATTTCTCTCTTTTAAAACTCATAGTTTAGACAACAAAAAATTAAACCCCCATTTGGTTGCCCAGACAGACTTAGTTAGCTATAGATTCCCTTCTCCCTGTGGATTCGATACCCGACTACCTCTACTGCATTTAGTTGAGACCGGTTGGTTTATTTTTGATAGGGTTGCGACAGCCGTGTCAACAGCTGTTGTAACCTGCCTCAACTATGTGCCAGAACTGCTTAAAAAATGCTGAGGTGTACCCATCGGGCCCATGCGAATTATTATCTCCAATAGAAAAAGCTGCATCCCTAACTTCCCCTACTGTGAACGGACGGTCCAGCCACTGACTTTGATTAACTGTGAGTGACTGTAGTGGCAAAGAATCTAGAGGAGTGAATGGTTGTTGTGTTGTTTGGTCCAAGCTTTCTTCCACTTTAAAAAGAGAATGGAAGTGTTGAAAAACAAGGTCACTTACACGAGCTTCATCATAGCACCAATTACCTTCTTTATCCTTCAGTGAAAGGATAATATTACACTTCCTTGTGGTTCTTGCTTTCTGGAACAAATACTTGGTGGGAGCACGACCTTCTTGTGTGTACCGAATTTTTGCCCTTTGAAGCCAAAATTCGTGTTTGATTTCTGCCTCCCTTGTTAAACTTATCTTTTGCTTATTGTAGCTTGTTCCTTCCAGCAAATTTGTGATGTTTACGGCCAAATTCAAGAGGTTATTGTTAATTTCCCTCCAATTTACGCCATTAAATCACTTGTGCTGCAGTACCTAGTTCATTATCTTGTATCTAAGATCGGCCATTTTTCTGGAGAGTGAATACATATGAGACCCGCCAAATGGTAATTTTCAGTTCTCAATAACCAAGCTTTCAATTTCTTTTTGCTTTAAACACCAATTATGTAGTCTGTATGGAGTATTTTTTCTTCTTATAACCGGACTGGTTTCTAACATAACAACAGCATTATCTGAGATAGTAATTGGATAATGCCATAAACATGCCTCATGGTAATGATTACACTGAATTAGACGCATATGCCCTGTCAAGCCTTTCCATAATTAAATCATCTCCTTCCCTATTGTTTGCCCATGTAAATTGAGGACCTTGATAGGGTAGCTTCTGTAATTTCGATAATATTCTCCATGATATGAAATCTTTCGAGCCCTGTATTTCAATAGATCCACCAAGCTTATCCACATAATATTCTACTTGATTAAAGTCTCCTATTATAAGGAGCATGGTATACTCCTGAGCATAACAAAGTAAAGCATTACATACTCTTTGTCGGTTTGAAACACAGGGTGCACCATATAGAAAAATTATATGCATTTAAGTAGCTTCCATAGTAACTAATTTACAAAAGATGAAGTGAGGGTCAGAAGCTATGGGAATTAGATTGACCTCAGCACTCCAAAGGAGTACAATCCTCCACTAAGTCCGTGAGAATCGACTCCACAAAAATTAGGGAATTTGAGACGCCGCGTCTTATGTACTGCTGCTGAAACGGAAGTTTTTGTTTCTGGAATAAACACTATAGAGGGACGATGGGAGTGGACTAGCCAGGATAAATATGGAATTGTCAAGTCCTCCACCCCTCCTAATCCTTGACAATTCCAACTCAAAAGTTTCATTGATACCGTGGTGGCCGTTCTTGGGTCGCCACCTCACCCTATTGTGAAAAATCGATCTTGTTGCATAAATACGATTCATTTATCACCAATTTCATAGCTTTGTGATGTCGGGACAAACATTCCTTCTCTGAAGATAATAAGACTTCATCTATCTTCCTCTTAAGATTAGAGGCATCAACAATTATACTATTGATTTCATGTTGCAGAATATTCTTTGTCGAAAATGATAATGAGTGTGAGTCAAAATTGATATATGGAGCAGAGACAACATGGGTTAACTTGTGAGCTGAAAGCGTCTCTCTGAGCTTTCTTATCTTCAAATATTTACCCCTGATGTTTGGGGAATTAAAGCACACGCGTTGAGTTTTGGTTATGGTTGTCGAGCATTTAGTTTCGTGTTCCATTTATCCGTATCTAATTTGCAGTCAGCAGCAAGGCAAAACATCCTCCTTTTATAAACCTTATCACTACAATAATTAGTTTCGGAACATTGTTTACTATTGAAGATGGGGCTGGGGATAAAGATGACCTAAAAGATGGATTGTTCACCTCAGCGAAATTGACCATGCTTGCCTTGTCTCGAAAAAAATCTCGTTTTTCTGCTGTGTCACACTCCGATGCAGTCTTCCATACTCCGGAGCCATCGACAACTGACTGTGATTTCTCCATATCAACAGTATTAAACGATTTGATTTTGATAGTAAATAGCATACCTCTCTTATGATTGAAGAAAGACAATCATTTTCCGTTTTCAGAATTTGATAGACTCCATTTGATAAAAAAAACTAATTGATTGAGGCTTCTATCTATGAATTGAAGCTTATGATTGATTTCAGCAACTTCTCCGAAATTGAAGTTCATATTCAAGTAGTTTCTTCACTTTAGGTTTTTGTAGCTGATAAATCTGATGATGGAGTTATAGGAATCCACAAGCGAAAAGGGTAGAGTTACACCTAGTGTATGAGGTCTTTCATACACCACCAATGAAAACGCAGCACTTGTTAAATTTGAAGAATCTAATTTTTATTCTTAAATTGCTTGATTCCTTCATTAATTACTGGGTAATTAATGTTCTTGGTAATGACATCTACCCATATTTAATTAAAAATACTTTTCACCTATTTTTTTTATTTAAATCTAATTTATTATTAATTCCTTACTATTTTCTATATTTATGTATACCAACTATATACCGTATTTTTATATT
>JAGPOY010006111.1:0-10531 GCA_018983105.1 Silene uniflora
CCTATAGTTCCCCTTTCATTATAATACTCCTCACATATAATAGAGAAAGGGGAACTATAGGCAGACTTGGAGGGAGTAGATTTTAACTAAGGATTTCAACATTTTCGTTGTCCAGCGGGACAAGCGCCCCCTTGGTTCCACCACTATGCATAATTATAAAATCGGTTTATGAACAATACTCAGATGAGATCTACCAAAATTATGACAAGTATTGGTGTCTCATTCATTTGTTTACCTTTCTATATGAGAATGAGAATACTAGTATGGGTGCCCGACTTTGCCCGGGCTACCTCTATTTAGCATAAAATTTATTTTCAATTAAATAAAACTATTTTAAAGTTGCGTAACTCATAAATTTAGCATTAATATATTTTTCTGTGACATATATTACAATTACGATGAAATAAATTATGAGACAAAATCATTACTCCCACTATTAATAATTTACTTAAATCGATTGGTTAGCTAGATGTTCATACATACGGAGTACCTTCTTTTGTTGTTAGTTCTATTACTTTTATTACATTCGTTATTACTATTGTTACATTCACTACTCTCGCAGTAATTATTGTTACTTTCACTACCTCCGCATTAATATTGATAATTTTACTACTCCCGTTGTTACTTATATTACTTTCACTACCCCCGCTCGATCGTTGTTACTTCTATTATTTTCACTACCCCGCTCGTTGCTAATATTGTTACTTTCACTACCCCGCCGCAATTATTACTACTTTTACTACAGCCGCATTCGTATTGATAATTTCACTACTCTTGTTGTTACTTCTATTACTTTTACTACCCCCGCTTGTTGTTAATATTGTTACTTTGATTGTTCACTGAGTGATTACCCTCGTATTACTATATGTCTATATCCAATGTTAATACAATTCTTTTCACTACTAAGAAAATATTTTTACTATTTAGGCATGCAATTTTAAGAGACTTATTATATAAATATAGATATATTACATATATGCATTAAATCAAATCAAAAAAATTATGGAAAATTATATATTTTTTTGGAAATCTAACTTATTTATTTTACATTTTAATAGTTTCCAAAATATAACATACTAATATTATATTCGTGTATGTTAAAAAATTAACATCTTCTTTATACTCCCTCCTATTCACTATAATTGCATCACTTTCCAGAAACGGATTATTCAAGTAATTGCACCGTTTCCTTTTTTGGTAACTTTTACTCTTATTTTATTCATCCCTCTCTCCTCTCACCAAACCCACACAACTTTTTTACTCCTATTTTATTACTTTCTTTAATGTTTTGACCCCACAATTCTTTATTTAACTCACAATAATTCATCCCTCTCTCCTATCACCAACCCCACACAACTCTATTACTCTTATTTTAATAATTTTCCTTAAGTATTGTGCCCAACCCAAATGTTGCGATTATAGTGAATGTGAGGGAGTATAATTAATAATTTAATATCATAAGTGGGGCATGTTTATTTTGAGAAAAATCTCCATATTCTGATGTCCCTTGTTCAGGCACATCGCACAGTGCTATGATTAAAAATTATATAGTATAATTAATTTGTATAGATTTATTTAATTACATTCAAGTCCCTTGGTTTATGGAATTAACCGGGATACCTCTATTTAGTATTAAAATTTATTTTCAATTAAATAAAACTACTTTAAAGTTGTATAACTCATAAATTTAGTATTAATATATTTTTCTATGACATATATTAAAATCATGATAAATAAATTATGAGAGAAAATCATTACTCCCGCTATTAATATTTTACTTAAATCGATTGGTTGGCTAGATGTTTATATATACGTTCTTTTGTTGCTAGTTCTATTACTTTTATTACATTCGTTATTACTATTGTTACTTTCATTACTCCCGCCATAATATTGCTACTTTCACTATCTCCGCATTAATATTGATAATTTTACTACCCCCGTTGTTACTTATATTACTTTCACTATCCCCGCCCGCTCGTTGTTACTTCTATTACTTTCACTACCTCGCTCGTTGCTAATATTGTTACTTTCACTACCCCGCTGTAATTATTGCTACTTTTACTACAGCCGCATTCATATTGATAATTTCACCCCTCTTGTTGTTACTTCTATTACTTTCACTACGCCGCTTGTTGCTAATATTGGTACTTTGACTATTCAACTGAGTGATTACCCTCGTATTACTATATCCAATGTTAATACAATTCTTTTCACTACTAAGAAAATTATTTTTACTATTTAGGTATGCAATTTTAAGAGACTTATATATTTATTTTACATATATGAATTAAATCAAACAAAAACAGTTGTGGAAAAATATATATATTTTTTTCGAAATCTAACTTATTTATTTACATTTTAATAGTTTTCAAAATATAACATATTATTATTATATTCGTGTATGTTAAAAAACTAACATCTTTTTTATATAATTAATAATTTAATAATATCATAAGATTTAATACCATAAGTAGGACATGTTTATTTTAAGGAAAATCTCCATATTCTGATGTTTTCTAAATATATACTTAAGGCAAAATTATATAATATTTGCATTGAAGTCCCTTGTTCAGATCCATCGCACAGTGCTAGCGATTAAAAACTATATAGTATAATTAATTTGTATAGATTTATTGAATTACTTTCAAGTCCCTTGGTTTCTTGAATTAATATATAGTATTGATTGATTTTTTAAGATAATTTGATCACCTACTCAACATATTGTCCACTTGTGACTAATAACAACACCTACAAATGGTAAGGTAAACAAATGACGGGGACGGAGGGAGTAATATGAAATTATAGCAACAAAACCCGAAATTCAGAAATCAAAATTTAATTGATAAAATGAATGATATGAAAAAATGCATGAATTGTGAAAAGTTAGTACCTTAGGGAAGATAATGGGACAAGCAAAAGAAGAAGAAAAAGCCATAGAGTAGACAATAATAAAATGAAAAATGGCAAGAAATGAATAGAATTAAATGGGCAAAAAAAAAATATTGAAGAATGGGAACTTTATAATAATACTAGGTAGAATCCCGTGCTTTTATATTTAGTTTGTATTACACTAAAAGTTAATTAGAAGAGTGACTTAATACACAGAATTATTCTTGAATCATATATAAGTTAATTATATAAAATTACATTATAAAGATACAATATTCTTCTTTTTCATATCATTCCCTTTAGTTTTTGCTTATAGTTTACAACCAGTTTTTAGATTAACATGACATCTCGATATAGTTATACTTCTCTCTTTTATAACATTTTTTTATTAGTTTAATTTCATACTGTTTTCTGAAGACAATAAACATATTTCATGAAATTTAAATTTCATTCTATTTTCAGAAAACAATAAACATATTTTAAGAATTTATACATTCGGTGTTTCTACGAAAATAACTAATTTCATGGATTTCGTGTAATAAATGTTAGTCCCTCCACTCTCGTCATTTGTTTGACTATTTTATTTTTAGGAGTCTCATTCATTTGTGTGCTGGGGACTTGGTGATTGACCCCCATAACTTCGTGTAATTGTGAAATTAATCTCCATAACTTTCAGTTGGAGTAATTTAGCTCCATAACTTACGCAATAAGAGTGAAATTAAACCCCTTTTATCAAAATCTCACTAAAAATTCAATTTATCACAAAGTAAAAATGGTTATGTATTTATGAAAAACATAGGATAAAGAATTGTGGCTTGAACTTAAACCCCTTTTATCAAGATAGGGGACTCAACTTTAGAATTTTTTACAGGTAAGGACCCAAACTTTAAAACTTTTCCATTAAGGGATTGAAATAACTTTTCCGTCAATTATATACTACCGTTTGTTCAAGTTAACCACTTGAATGCTTGATGTCTATAAAAGGCAACTTTGAATTTTTTTTAATTTGTCTTCTCTGTTTAATTATTTCAAGCATCAAATTAATTTTTTTTTTTTTTAATTATTTCAAGCATCGTAGTGGTACAGTGAGTTATTGTACATCTTGATGTGCTTCTTTGTTCATCTTCCGCTTTAATGAAAACGGTATCGAGGTTGAGTCCGGCTTTAGATTATACGGTTATGTTGGCAAATTTTTGTTCTAGACGCATCTTTTCCGTCTGAAATAAGATGGACAAAAATGTGATCATTTTACCATAAAATGTAAATATAAACTTTTATTAAGATGATACAGTATTTAATAAGTTTTATTATTAAAATGGAACCCCCGTCTTAAGGAAGACTAGTTGTATTACTATTATAAATCTAACCCTTTCCCATACCCCTAAACGTTTTTCATCCGGCATGAGGTGTACATACAAATTAAGACGATTTGAGCTCCAATTCTGATTGAGTTACATTATAACCCGAATTTGGGCTCGATTTTTAAAACATAGGATAAAGAATTGTGGCTTGAACTCACCTTAAAGAGTAAAATAGGTTAAATTAAATTTATCGATCACATTAATTTTTGTGTGGATTTAACTTTTTATGCATTTTCATTATCAGTAGGTCTTGCTTGCGACGGGTCGGATCTTACGACGGGTATTTTGTGAGAGGAAATGAGTAGAGGGGACAAGGTGGGCACCCCCCATGTGCTTCTCCACTCACCCTTGATGGGTATTTTGTGAGAGAATATGGTATCCGTCATTCATTTATGACGGATAGTGTCCGTCACAAATAAGAATTTGTGTTTCATTATTTATGGCACAAATTCTCCTTGAAGACATGACATATCCGTCACAAGGAAAAGACGGATACCATTTTATCTCACAAAGTAACCACTTTTTCTCTCTCTGCAACACTATTTATGTGGTCCCCTTTTTCCACTAACTCATTTTGTATCCATTTTATCTCACAAAATATCCGTCACAAATGGTGACCCGTCACAAGCAAGACTTATTGTATTTATGGAGAGTGATCAAAAAAAATTATTGAGAGAGAATGTTAATGGTCCACTTATAATTCAATGGGTCCTACATTGATCTTTGCAAAACTTCAAAAGCCTTGGTTAACGGAATTTGACGGAATATGATGTGAGTCCCTTAATTGGAAAATATAATAGTTGAGGTCCTTAATGGGAAAAATTTGCAAAGTTCAATACCTTGTCTTAGGCTTAACTCATTATTAGAGCATGTACTATAGAGAGGAAGGTATGATCCTCCTATTTTTTCTTTCTCCCTATCTTTTTTCTACACATCACTTTCTCTATGACCAACCTTATTTTCTAACATCTACATCCTCCTTAAAAAATTTTCCTCTATATTTTCCCACAATAGAGAGGATCCTCTCCACAATAAATTATTCTTATAATATTTTATAAATTTAAAAAATAATTTGTTAACATTCTACATGCAATATAATGGGTGGATGGATATATGACACAAGGGTCAAAGTTCAACTTCCTCTAATTTTAGAGAAATAGAGCACTTCCTCTTACTAAGAGGATCCTCTATGTAGTTGCACAATAGAGAGGAGATCCTCTATGTAGTTGCACAATAGAGAGGAGCTTCAATCCTCTCTATTGTATATGCTCTTATCCCAACTTAGCATTCATTTATACTCACAACTCCCTCATTTTTACCGTCCATATTCACCACAATTATTCATCTCTCTTCAACTCAAAAAACCGCTTAAATCTTTTCTTTTCCTCTCTAAACCTTCTTTTCTTTCTCAATCAATCGCTACAATGGAATCTAAGCAAACAACAGGATCTCTTGAAGAGAGTATCTTGGGAAAAAGAAAGTTTGATCACGTGGAAATTGGTGAAGGGTCGAATGTCGAGGTCTTGGAGGGGGATTTGGATGATGGTGGGGAAATGAAGGCCACCACATTGGATGATATCAAGGAGTTGTTGGGTTCATCAGTTTGCCATGCTTGAGACCTCTCTGTCTCAACGCATAGAAGTTTTGGAAAGCTCTGTGGCCACCCTTAACGCTAAGGTAGATGTTGCTCTTCAGGATCTGCGACTGATTAAGGATGGTGGAAATATTTTGATCGCTGGGGTTCAAGATGTTGTGCAGCAAGCGAGAATTGCCTCCTCCCTTCCTGGTCAGAGATATAACGTTCTTCTTGACAACCGAGGGGCAATGAGTCTCGAAAATCGTCTTCTGACAAACCTGTCATAGCCGAGCCCTCCGAGACGTGGTGCATGGTGGATTTCCAAAAAATATTTTCAAAACTCGGGCTCACCATGTAACTTATCTCGGAGTTGAGAGGACTTACACGATTGCCTAGTTAACCCGACACAAAAACAATCGATGCCGAAGCCCGTGTACCAGTCATGGCCCCCCGAACGAGATGCATGGCGAAAAAAAAAAATTCATTGAGGTGGATTATCATTTGCTTCTTTCGGCGGTCTAGAAAAGTTGGCCACAAGTTGTGTTAAGTTTCACAAGTGTCATCTTTTTCTTTTTTCGACGGTCTACAAAAGGTCCTTAATTTTGTATGTTTTGCATAAACTTTGTTGGCTGAAAAACTTGCGAAAGGAAATGTGGATTATCTTTCTTCCATTGATGTGCATGAAATTTTTTCCAACTTTGATTTCTACCGTATTATATTCTTAAACTAGTTTAGTACCCGTGCAAATTGCACGGGAATGCATAAAAAAATATATAAATAATGTTTTAAAATTGTACATTTACTTGCATAATTCTGATTTTCTATTGAGAGTAAAGTGCCAACATTGTAGATTTGTAGTGACGTGAAAATCTCTTAAACTCTATGCCTTGATCAAAGTGAAAATAGATGAGGCGGCCTGGTTCTGAATCCCATTTAATGGAGGAGCTTGTCTGAGTCTCTTCTTCTCGATCGATCCAAAGGTAATCTTGATACTGCAATGTGATCTGGCATAAAGCTTGTGTTGTTCTAGTCTCCCAATGTAATCTTGATACTGAAAGGGCGTTTGAATCTTGAAAGAGTATACTACATGCCTTTTCAAATGCTCATGACAACTCAAAAGGAAGCTAAACAAAGGCCAGAATCCAAAACCATCTTTTCTGTGTTTGAATAGAAGCCAACATTTTCCTTCAAATAAAAGCTTCTTTATCTGAGAAGAAGCTTAGAAAAGCATACTAATAAGGTTTAAACAATAAAGATATACGGAGTATAAAACAAAAATAACACATCTTGTAATGAAAAAAAATATGAGAACTGCTATCTACTACCTTCTTCCTCCAACCTTCTCCCTTTAACCTTTCAGAATCAGTAAGACAACAATTAATAAGATACTTTGAATCATAATTTTAAAAATGAAATCTATATGATTCATGAGAATAGAGTAAATGCTCAAAAAAATAAAGGAATGAAATATATTGTGCTGGAGTGAAAAGAACATGCGACCGATTTACTGGAAAATATACAATCAGCTGAGGTAAATACTCCTAGCTAATACTTTAGTAGGTTAAGCAAACATTATCTGTGGGCTTGGAATATGTGACACTTTTCACTGTGAAAGTAACATAATATGGCGTAGAGGAAAATTAATGGTATGCAGTAATATAATGCAATGTACCCACAATTTCTCAACATACGGTAGCTAAATAATGAGTCGGCCACCAAATTTAGACAAGTAGCATTATCTGGGTGTTAGTAACTAACATCACGTATATCAACCGAAGAATCAAATGAACGAAAATTGAAATACCAACTTTATTGTTCTCAAAAATTAATACTCATATATGTAGTATGTGATTTTCTTTTACTTAAGATAATGAAGAGCTCTTAGCTCATCGAATTAAGAACCGTATCTGGAGCAGTAATAAAATAAGTATATGGATAACTCTATTAACAAAAACTTGGTCGACAGTTACATTACAAATTAACTGTGAGGATTAGGCACAAAAGTCAATCCATTCCTCCACCAACCAGCATCTTTTGGGAAGGAGACAATATAAGTACTATCACCAAACATTTAAATTGGCAATCCAATGCTACGATAGACATTATGAGATTTTGAGCTCAATTATAGATACATACATGGTAATAGAAGGCTAACCTCCTCTATCGTCCTTGTCATTTGTACACATCTAACTAAAAAAAACAATTGACTGAGACAAAGCGATAAAATAATAAAACATGAAGTATGCAATAATGAGGGTGAACAAATTACGAAACATTATATCACATAAAATGAACTTAGTAATTGGGTAAAGTAGAACTTATATAATTAAGATTAACAGTTGAAAAAACTACTTAATTTACGAATTTGTTTTATTTTGCTCCGGTCACATCTTTCACGTCGTTGCTCCATTGTACCCAATCATGGTCCCCGAAAATATATAAAGCCTTGTGAAAAACTAAGCTAAACATGAAATAATTGGTCTTGTTTAAGACCGTCTTAACCTAAGACTACTCACAACCTCATTTTATCGTCACCTTTATTTTAATCGGATGTGAAAACGGTCTTAAATTAAGACGGTCTTAAATAAGAGTTCGTGAAATAAAAAAAAATAGTAACACCCATCTAACCCATTTACAAAGGTGGATCTTGGATTCTTGATAAACCATATGAAAACATTATAGCAATAGCTCCCAAGTCTGACGTAATTGTCTTTCCAATGTACACTGGTTTACCAAGGCATCAGCCTACTTGTTGAATGATGAGATGGTAGGTCCCCGAAAATCAATACTCCGTATTAAACTTTACCAACATGGAAGCTTTTAGAAGTACCACTGAGACAACCCTGACTGCTTTAGGCATGTCTCAGAATTGATGAAGGCTCAATACACTAAGATGATGCATTAGAACAGTTGTTCGGCTTTCACCAAACTGTAAAACAGAGGACAAACCATTCGAAATTGAATTAAACTGGTTGATATCACCGAGGATTTTGGGTATGGACATGATGGCCATCCAGGTCCATACAGGAGCACAAACCCAAATAAGCAAGGTCACAAAGCAGGGTCCAAATAGGAGGTACTCCGTATTTTGTAGCGAGGGAGTAGATTACAAACAAAAAATTGGTCTTTCGACTTTCATAGTTGATAAAATACGGCCAAACAGTTAAACAATTCAAGCTAATCAATAGAGGATAAATGAATTACCCGGAGAATGCCAATTGCATGTTATTCGCATCATCAGCAGTTGCAAGCGAAGGCCTTCAAGCTTGTATTCTCTAGAACTGAAAAAGCAAACAAACACCCGTCAAAAGATTTACACTCCACATCTGTCATTTTATTGATGTTTAACACAAGTAAGAGACATATAAGTAAAGTCATAGATAAGATGAGCCTTATCAAATGCTTTGGTGAACCTTTTAGTATCAAATGCCCAAATCCACAAAATATAGAAAAATACATAACGATTTGGTGTATGAGGGGAAAAACAAAGTAACCTAACCTCGCAAAATTTGCAAGTTTCGGGACAGACCATTTGCGGAAATATGCAGCCTTTTACAAATAACAGAAGCATGGTAGAGAAAGAAGGAGGAAGAGTTGTTAGGGTTAACTTCTGTATTAAGAAGGTCTGATAGAATTGACGGCAGAAGAAGTAGTAAGAAAGTTAGGGTTTTTTACGCCGCAATTGGATATGGTTTATGGTTAATTTCTTATACTGCGTAGATGATAGATGATTTAGGGTTAATTTCTTAGGTTTATGGTTGGGCGGGAATTTTTTTCCTGTATGAGTGACACGTGTACTTAGATGATGTCAGCGGTTTCTCTATTATAATTATATATAGATAGATAGATATAGATATGAAATGAAAATAGTATTTGTAGCGTGTAAAACTTGGTTGTAAACTATGCAGACGTAGACATGACCAATTCTATGAAAGTATGATGAAATTGCTATCGATTTTGTTCCGCTTCTTTGCTCTATCACGTTTGCTTTTAATATTTTTATTCTGATCCAACACTGGTATTTTGTATAAAAGTAAACCACTAGATAAACAGAAAATCTCCCTACTACTAAGAGAATAAAAAGTTCTCTTAATTTTCCTTTCAAAAAGTATCTAACTAAATAAGGCAATAACTAAAACTTCCTTTCATTATATTATTATATCTTTTCAATTAATCAATACATATATATAAAGCAGAAACTTTTCAAGCGATATGATTGGCTACAGGTTTTGATAATTAAAGCAAATTTTAATAAAATTATACTAATAAGAGTAGATTTCGGAACAAATTTAATAATTAAAGCAAATTTTAATAAAATTATCCTAACAAGAGTAGATTTCGAAACAAAATGAATAAAATTAGATTTAATTTCTTATTATTTTAAAAAAAAAATATTTTCATAAAATTATCCAAATATAAGTAGAGTAAAATTATCATATAGAGCAGAAACATTTCAAGCGATATGATGGGCTATAGGTTTTAATAACTAAATCAAATTTTAATAAAATTATCCTAACAAGAATAGATTTCGAAATAAATTTAATAAATAAAACAAATTTTAATTAAGTTATTCTAACAAGAGTAGATTTCGAAACAAATTTAATAAAATTAGATTTAAATTCTTATTATTTTTAAAAAATATATTTTCATAAAATTATCCAAATATAAGTAGATTAAAATTATCACATAGATAATAATAGACATT
>JAGPOY010006112.1:2512-13042 GCA_018983105.1 Silene uniflora
AAACTTCTACCACAAACTACAATTTAGTAATTACTCTAATTTAGGTAGACACATTCAGCTATATATGGCTTCGTCACCCAGTCACTTGTAATACAACACCCTTCTTTGCATCTATAAGAAATCACAAGTGTATTCTATCACATGTCTGACATGACCTCTCGATGTTTAATGTTAGGCCAAAAACATGAGCGTTTTTCAGCAAA
Source organism: Silene uniflora (assembly GCA_018983105.1). Lineage (NCBI taxonomy): Eukaryota > Viridiplantae > Streptophyta > Magnoliopsida > Caryophyllales > Caryophyllaceae > Silene > Silene uniflora. Next base: position 2,716 of record JAGPOY010006112.1, read on the forward strand.
AACAAAATCACATTTGAGATCATCCGAGGGTCAGGAATTGCAGGGAAGATAATAAACAGGTAAACAAATGCTTGAGACGGAGGATCAGCTAATTATACTCTCTCCTTAGCATCAATTAAGCTCACAATTCGTAGTTAGAGTTAATATTTAAACCAAGTTGATAAGTCGTCTAGCAAATATTCAATTTAACAATAGATTAACGGTAGAGAATACTCCGTACTAAGCTAGTCAGGTAGCGAGTAAGTAAGCAATACTAAGGTTGGTTCGCTTAAATTGACAAGCCGCTTTAAGAATTAAAAACACATCATTAATCGGATCAAATACTCCATGGTAAGCTAGCTCAAAAGTAGTGACATATCACAATCCTAAATTAAACTAGCTGCTACACTTGCTTTATTTCTTCTCACAAAATAAAACAAATGTAAACTATTCACTGGGACGGAGGGAGTACTTGATAACACCGCGCCAAATTAATCAACTAGCAATAGATTTGAACGAATATAAATCATTGACAATCAAATTAATCAACTAGCAATCGATTTAAACTGACTACTTGATTGAATAATATAACGACGATCGAGCTGCGTCAAATTAATCAGCTTTGTTGGTGAACATGCCCGGGTCACCACATTTACGTGGTAAACGACTTTGAAACAAGGCCGAAACATGTTCACTAGGCGTCTAGGCCTCACTTTCTTCATACTCTTAGCTTTGTTGGTCCTCTTAGTAGTGCACAATTCTTTCAAAAACTTGGCATGCTTTGGTACACTACTAAGAAGATCAAGGAGTGGAATGTTGTGTCAATTATGCTTGATTAATAAGCGGAATACGGTCCAATTGGTTTCGTTGCGCTGAAACCAAGTTACCAAAACTGACAATAATTGTGTCATTTGGTTCCGATAAAGATCAGTTTGGTTATGCTATATGGGTTTGGGACGGATTTATTGAATGAAGTCTTTTTCATACTAGCCAATTTATACTTTTAAAGGTATAACAATAGGAGAATAAAGATCAAAAACATAGGAGTAATTTGAGTTTTCAAACAATTTTTGATAAAAGTGTATTTTAAGGGAGTAATTTTAGAAAAAAAATTATATCAGGAAGTAATTTTAAAAAACTGAATTTTAAGAGAGAGTTATTTTTAACGTATATTTGAAAGAATATTTTTCAGTCGTCAAAGCTGGGTATCCCATAAGATGAACGCTCCCATTCTTTGAGAAATCTCAAAATCATTGTCGAAAGCCCAAATCAAACGACAGCTGAGGAGCGTCCTGGCTTAGCAGTAGCCATAACCAGCTTCTCTTGTCACTAGTTTTTTGGCGCTAACTCATTTTCCAATTCGGAATGTGTAAGAATTCTGCTATGTTCTCTAGTTCCTGGGAAATGTGGATATTGGATAATACCTTACCCTCGCTTGAAGCTTACCTGGCCTGCCCCTTTCCCCTTAACCTCGACACCTTCACAAAACCCAGCACAATTTAATGATATGCCAATATAACCATAACATCACATACGGTCTCACAATAACTAAAGAAACAGGTTCCAATTTCAGAACACAAATGCAAAATGCTATGCCATTTACAGCAGATAAGCTTATAAAAAAAGAGTGATTTATCCGAATAGTCCAATCAAACATTTTGGGGGAAAAGACCGCAATGCAGTGTAATAATTTGCTGGTAAGATTCTAATTTTGTTTCTAAAGAAACATATTCAAAGTATCATTGTAGTACTGAATTGACAGTAAGAAATGAATGCATTGCTCGCGTAAACCTCAGCTATGTTTCCAGTGTTGCAGCTGTGAGAAATATCAGAATCTTCGTTGAAACCCAAATCAAAGAAAACTATCCCATTTGATGTTTCCATTCCTACAAGGCTACAATGCATTGCTCGCATAAACCTCAGGCCTCAGCTATACTGAATACTGATACACACCCTCAATATACAAGCCTTCGACTGTGATGAAGTTTAGAGACACTGGTGAATTGGTATGTTGTTTCCATTCGCTCGTGAACTGCTAAATTGGTGCGTTGTTAGTTGTTACTACTTGCTCCCCAATGCAACACTTACTTCAGAAAGGTATTTTCGCTTACGGGAGGCATTTGTTTGATGTTCCGAGAATAACTAAAACGCTAAGTTCTTGCACAAGCACCAGGTTTCGAGGATTGATATTAAGATTAGCAACACTGTAATTGAGATGTCCTTACATGTTATGCCGTCTTATATAAGTCTAACTGATAATTCATACATGTCGAAACTACACATGGCGACAAGTTTAGAACTCAATTGTTTCTGTATTCAAGGTTAGAGGGACATTCATATTTATTGTAGCTATGATGATAATCTGCAAAATCATGGCATCAATTTTGGGTCCGAGCATTCGACTTGGGATATCCTACCAAATATTTATTCATTGTATATGTTTTCCTACCAATATTTATTACTACACAAACTACAGAATAAGACATTTTTAAAGCGCAAGATGGTCTTTTAATTGGTAAAAAAAGTAGAAACACTCATTTATTACAATCAAATAAAAGAATTGTTCTATAATTTACAAAGTAAACACATTACAGAGTATTATTTACCAACTAATAATATCTCCAACTTAATATCTCATAATATAATTCTCCCTCCGTCCAAATCATTTATTTACTTTTGATTAAAATACCCCTTACAAAGAATTAAAAGGAAGGCGAACATATGAATGGGGCTAAAGGAGTAATATATCCTGCCACAGTTGAAGTTCTGAGATGTGTTGGATGACGGGCCAGTCCTCTCCATTCGGTTGTTGGCATCTTTCCTTGAGACTCTCAGAACACCACAGAAGATGGAGTGACCGGAGAGAGGTGATTTTGGTCATCCACTTCGGCAGAAATTTCAGTTTGGGACACCGACAAATGGAAAGAGATCGGAGGGAAGTGCAGTATTGTATTCCCTCTGGCAATTCCTCCATCTCTTCCACTTTCAAAAACAAGGATTGAAGGGTAGAAGCAAGGTTGTGCCACGACATCCCACCAAACTCCACATTAGGACAATCAACTATAAACAAATGCTCCAAGGCAGTAAGATGCTCCAACAATCCTCCCACGTTCTTAAGTTTCGGGCATCTTTCGATGGTTAGGGATTGTAGGAAAGACAAACAGGTCGGAAACAATACCTTTACTTCTCCCAAGCTCTCTATTATGTGTTCTCCTTTTATATATACATTTACAAGAAACTGAGTGTACTCGATTTGCATTGATTTCACCCATTCCAAGTTGTTGAGTTCCAGCATCTTCAATTTGGGATATGATGAAGCAAAAGGCTGATGGCATGGTGACTGTGTCTCTGTCCAGAAAGCATTTATTACAAGATGTTCGAGTTGCGGACATAAAGGAACAAACATCATCTTTTCGCAATATTTTATACTGAGATGCTTGAGTAGAGGAAAACAGGGAGATGATGTCCACTCTACATCTGCTTCTTGACTGCTCCCACTGTCATTACGGTTAACCACGTGCGACCCTGACCCTGATTCTAATCTCCGCGACCATCCTTTTAAACTAGGCAACTCACAAATCTTAAGGTCAACGAGGCTGGGAAAGAAGGATGATCCTTCACCTGAGACGAGTGTTTTTGTGTCCGCATCCATTACATACTCCAGATTCGACAATTCTGAAATATATAGTGTTTTAAGGTAGGGCAGCTTCCCAATTTGCCAAGGCAGATAGAGCAGCTTACTGCAATATTGGATCTTCAAAGTGACAAGATTAGGGAAATCAAACAACGCAGAGCTATCTCCCCTCCCAGACCATCTCGGTATTGTCTCTCCATGGTACCCCCTAACCTCTAATGTATTGACATCATGATGAGGCTGCATCTCTTCCAGCAATGCTTGCTCACACTCCTTGCTTCCATACTCCTCTCCGCGTCTAAAGCTAATAACAATAGTCTCTAGGTGTTCCTTACTCCTTAAGTAGCCTCCCTTGCCGTGTTGTTCCTTCACAAGTTCTGCATTTTTAAGTACTGCTATTTGAATCTTTAATCTCCCTTTTAATTTATTCAGGTGTCGTAGGTCTTCCAACCCATTAAAACATTGTTTTGAAGTTGAACCTGCTCCCGCACCCACCACAAATTGGCATAGAGTGTGTAGACTAGTCAACATACTTATGCCTGCCGGCATACAACTCAGCTGATTACAATCAGCTACATTTAAGGTGCTTAGATCAACAAGCTTGCTCACATCACCTAACACTTGTTTTAAACTAGAGCAAGACTGTAAGTTTAAAGTCTGTAGATTAACTAGCTTTGTGATTGATTTGGGAATAACTTCTAGGTTATGACTGGACGAGAGGTCTAAACTCCTCAGATGCAACAGTTGACCTATTGATTCTGGTAGACTTTTGGCATTTGAATGACTCAAATCTAGTGACCTTAAGCATGTCCATTTCAGTATTAATTTGTGGTCCACTTGACTCTTCCACCAAGATTCCTTAATTTTCAGGCACGTACGAATATGATTATTATTATTATTAAAGATATGGTGTGTATAAGGCTTACTCACAAAAGACAGATGGCGAACTCTTTCACCCCCATTAGAAGTATCAAAATTGAACCTACAAATCTCTTCACCCGCTACTTTTTCAGCAATATCATGCAAGAGATCATGTATCTTAAAAACAATAATTCCCTTGTAATAATCCTCGTGTATATCTTGAAAAAAGCACCTTTGAAGCAATATAAGAAAGTATTCCTCTCCCAAATTCTCCGAGTTAATGTACCCTTGTGCCATCCAAAGTTGAAGCAGCATTTGCTTACTTATCTCCCAATCCTTGGGAAAGATAGCGCAGTAACCAAAACAAGCCTTCAGGGAAGTGTTAAGTTGATCGTAACTTAGCTTCAAAATGCGGGTCATGGCATCATTACTTTCACTAACAAAGTCTAACCCTTTGTTATGAAATGATAACCATTTAGACTTTGATTGACCCCGCAAAAGACTTCCAACTACTCTAATAGCAAGTGGGACATTGGTGCACTTTTTAACAATATCTTTGCCAAGTTTAACTAACTCATCATCTCTTTCTTCTGTTTGAAACGCCATCCTTTCAAACAAATGCCATGACTCCAGTTCTGATAACCCTTGCAACACATGAACTCGATCACCTCCAATCATTTGGGCAGTTGTTTTCGAGCGTGTAGTTACAATTATCCAACTCCCCTTTCCCCCTACCTTCAAAAACCCTTCAAACCTCTGCCATTCATCATAACTTTCAGTCCACACATCATCTAACACGAGCAAATACTTTTTCCCTCCTAGTTGTTCCTTAACTTTATGATGTATGTCCTCTAGAGACGTTTTCTCACTCACAAATAATCCTTTGACTACCTTCCCTAAATGGCCTTTCAAGTCCAACTGTTGTTGATCCTGATCAGCAATGCAAGTCCACCTCTTTAGTTGGAATGCCTCACTGATCCTAGGATCGTTATACACAAGTTGGGCAAGAGCGGTTTTTCCCAAACCTCCCATCCCCACAATGGCAAGCAAAGAAACATTTGGGTGATCAACATTATCAGAACCCAACAACACACCTATAATGTTCTCCACATCATCCTCCCTCCCGATGATTTTATCACACAAAAAAGAAGAAGTCTCTTCCTTTGTAAATTTCATAGGCTTATAGTCAACCTTAAAACTGAACATAGTACTCTTAGTGGCAATTTTGTTTAACTTATCGTTAACCTTTTTTACTTTACTAGAAAGTTTGTGAGTAAGATGTTTAAACCGAGAAAAAAAGGACTTCACCTTGCCAGAGAATGAATCACCATCGACCCTGAGTTGTTTCTGCTTAGCAAGGGTTAGGAACTCGTCTAACACATCGTCTGCATCGTAAACAGCATCTTTGAGCTCTCTGACGTAATTCTTCTCCTGGGAGTTAAGCGAGTCCTGCTTGGCATCAGCATCCTCAAGCACAGCTCTGACGGTTTCAACCGTGTTTTGCAGGTCAGCAAGCTCGGATTTGCAATTGGAAATGGAGCACAGTGATTGCATCTGACCCAAAGTCTGGATTGCAGCAAGGATAGTTTGAACAACGGACAACGTTGTTGACAGGTCCATGATTGTGGGACTTGACTGATCTAGCTTTTCCTGTTTGATGTTTGAAAATGCAAAAGATTAATAAAGAGGATATCAGATGAAAGAATAGGTAGTGAAGTAAATGATAGAACAAATCTGAATTAAGTAGCAATCGACAGCCCACGAATAACGGAGATCTCAGATTAATATCTAATAATCAAGTCATTATTGATAAGAGCACCATCTTTTGACTAAACACGCGATTACAGCACATCCTGTCTCTCATTAACTGACAATAAGTATACATTAAACAAAAGAGGAAATCTCCATAACCCGACAAATGCAACATCAATGAAGGAGTATACAATTGTTCAATACTTAAAACCAAAAAGTACACTTAAATAAAGACTACAAAAGATACAAAGGAGGAAATTTCAGGAGTTGAAGTCTAATATTAGTCTAAGTGAGGTACCTTAATACTCAACCAAAATTATAAAATGGTAGCGAAAAACACATAAATGGATACAACTAGTGGTTTCTCAATAAGTTAACGAGAGACCATAGCTCCTAAGTTTAGTGTGACTTTACAATGATAAGATTCTCTCAAGCTAGTCTTACTTAAAATTGTCCTCAGATCAATTTACAACATTGAAAGGGACGGTCTTAAACTAGTAGGCTCTCATACTTCTAATTGACGCATTTTAACACAACATACTCAGGAGTCAAAGCTATCAAACTAAAACCTGCACATAAACCAAATAGCATGCCATCAACCGAAAATCGGGAGGCCACAAATAGTTTATTGTGAGATGGTCCCATAAAAGACTTACTCATGTATGAAACATCAAACATAGAAATTTCCGTAAACCAAGTTGACTAGTCACTTAACTATTTACAAGTGAAACAAGCATCAGTTAAGCTCACACTTCATAGTTATAACTACTAGCGGTCTAGCGTCCCGGTCATTTGTTTACTTATTGTCTTATTCCATATCTGAGTGTCTTCTTCTTTTATTTACCATTTCTAAGGAAATTTGATCTTCCACATCCATTATTGCCCACTTGTTATCCATTAACAAACATCACAAATGGTCCAGAGGTTAACAAATAATCAGAGTAACATTTAAACCAAGTTGATAAGCGTCTCGCGAAAATATTCAATTTAACAGTAGAATAACGGTAGAGATTAGAGAATAATCCGCTTAAAGGTAGCGACTAGCGAGTAAGTAAGCATTAAGCAATACTACGGTTGGTTCACTTAAATTGACTAGCGAGTAAGTAAGCTTTAAGAATTAAAAAGACATTATTAATCGTATCAGATACTCCCTACTAAGCTCAAAAGTAGTGACATATCACAATCCTAAATTAAACTAGTTACTCCTCTCTTCTCGTGAATAGTTTACATTTGTTTTATTATGTGAGAGAGAAATAAAACAAGTGTAAACTATTGACTGGGCGGAGGGAGTACTTGATTGGATAACGTAACGGATCGCGCCAAATTAATCAACTAACAATCGATTTGAACTAATATAAATTATTGACAATCAAATTAATCAACTAGCAATCGATTTAAACTGACTACTTGATTGAATAATGTAAACTAATCAACTAGCAATCGGTTTGAACTAATATACGTAAATCATTAACAATTAAAATTTAAATTAGCGGACAGACCACCTCTTGTTGCAGTTGCAACGCCTCGGCAAGATGGAATTTCTTCCTTCATCCGGATTAAAGCCGCTTCACCCATTAAACTGCTCCACATTCAAATCACGGTCGTTAAAAATTGGGATTTAATTGTACATTTGATTAATTAACTTGTTAGGCGATAAGAATTGGGTGTCATGACTATTTTGAGATGTATGGAAGAACACTTGTGAATCCCGCCCAATTTTATGTTCTTCGTACCTTTCTTTGGTGGCAACTGGGCAAGGAGCCAAGGAGTAATAAAATCTCCTCGAGTGTTAATCCACCAATATGAGAATATTTGTCCCGTTATAAACTTGTCACAGATAATGTTCACTTAAATGGGAATTTGTGCGGAGCTAAACACAACGATATTCATGGTTAAAGGTAGTTATTAAAAGAACGGTTTTATAATAAAATTCGTCTTTTTTTTTTTTTTTATAAGGAAAGGAAACTAGGTTAATCGAAATCAACCTATAACATCCTCGCGGATGAAGCGGTAAAGAAAGACAAAACTTTCAAATTACCATAGAAAATCAAGGAAACTCAGGACAAAAGAGAACTCTCAAAAAAAGAGTAGAAATCTTTAAAAGCCCCTAAAAAAAGAAAAACAAAGAAAAGAAAGTCCGCAGATCCAAACTTACACAAATGCAAAAAAATGGAAGAATTGTAGAGAAAAACTCACAACTCACAAGAACAGGAAAGCTAAATACGGAAGTAGCCAAGCAAATAGAAAAACTCTAAACTCAATAGTCTGCTATAATCAATTTAATTCATGATAATGAAACTCAAAGAAAATTCTAATAAACTTCCTAACTTCTTGATTAACCCTTTATTCTTAAGATAAATGACTAAATATAGCTCTCCTAAGCTAAAATGGAGAGCAAATAAAGTCAAATCTGTATTGGGGCAAAGATCAAGAAGCTAGATTGAAGAATGTTTCTGAAAATGAAGGCCAAGAAGAGATCTGAGAAAGGAGATAAAGAAAAGAGAGTAAGAAATCTAGAAAAAGAAATCAAATCTCATTTCCTAGTTCTGGGAATTTATAAAAAATCGTCTTATGAAGAGGATCAGTCTAGAGCTGACAAGTTTGACCCGGCCCGAACTCGATCCGGTAGGAGGACCCGAAACCGAACCGAACCGATGACGACCCATAACCCGACATGACCCGATCATCAGTGACCTGGATCCGACCCAAGCCCAACCTGATTGACCAGACCAGATTCCGACCCGATTAAAATGATGATCTGACAATCATCATACATATATTAATCTTGCAATATGACTGTTGACATGGCTTCCTAAGAACACACCTAGGATGACTTGGCAAATACTAATAGACCAACTTGTAGAAAATGAAATAAAATAAAAAAACAAATCGTCCAGCATTTAATTGGCAATACTTGGCATTTATTTGATTGCTATAACATCACAAAACCTTCCAAATATGCCCACAAATTAGTGGCAATTCACATTATTTTTGAAATATACCTTCCAAATAAGAAATAAAAAAAATGTTCAGCATTTATTTGACAATTATTTGATTGTAATTGCATCACTAAACCTTCCAAATGTGTTCACAAATCAGTGGATATTCACATTCTTGAGACGGTGAATATAGAGTAGTTATTATAATAGTTACTCTTTTCTCCCAGTAATTATATTGTCTAAATATCTCACTCATATCTTGAAACTTTTTAGCGTTACGTTAAAGTCATATGTCATACTGGTGCTCATGGACAACAGCCAATGCGTGAGTTTCGTCCGAGATGAGCAACTTCTAAGCAACGGACTACGTCCCCTGGTCCAACAATGTAAAGAATTAAAAGAGCTTGCGGGATGGTCCGTTCACTATCCTATCGACTCCTCCTTTAGCTTTATGGACCATTCTTATAGAGAAGCCAATCGAGCTGCGGATTGGTTGGCTAATTTCGGCGTGAACTCGTCCTCCTCATGCACTATCCTATCGGCTCCTCCTTTAGCTTTAAGTAAAATCCTCCGCGAGGATAATCTAGGTGTCTCTTTATCTCGTATTGTCACTAGTTAATTTGGGGCTTTGCCCCTCTTTTGTACCAAAAAAAAAGTCATATGTCATACCGATTATACATTTAACCATTCTAATTATTACAAGTCATTCCTCAACGGTAACAAACAAAATATCGGCTAAACATAACCAACTGACTATAAAACAGCCCGTGAAGTTCTCGGGTATAAAACTAGTTTAAGCTTAATTATGATCAAATAAGGTACTCCCTCCTATTCCCGATAATTGTCCCATTGTTCAAATGTCACGAGAATTTGTTCAAGAAAATGCGTTATGTAATTGTAGTGGGATGAGGTAATTGAAGAACAGAAAGGTATGAAAGGATATTATTAAAATAAGTATTGTTGTAGGGTGTGATATTGTTGTGGGTTAAAATGATTAAAATAAGTATAAAACATTACCAAAAACAAATAAGACATTATTGTGCATAGGCGGAAATGAAAACTGGGACAGTTATTTAAAATAGGAGAGAGTATTAAAAAAGGAAGAAAAAACAAAGACGTGCCGGAGAAAAGAGATCACACGGCCAATGTCATAGTTGAGGTA
>JAGPOY010006113.1:2989-13519 GCA_018983105.1 Silene uniflora
AATGATATCATTGGACGCAATGAAACTTTCCAATGTCTTGCCTTGACCTTGGTATGCTACTTAAATTTGTCTCTTGCTTTGTTTACTCCCATGCTTATATGATTTCGTGGACCATTTCTTTTTAGCCGGTTTTAGAGTTTGCTGTTTATAAGATTAAACCCTTAGGGGTTGGTTATGGAAGGCTCCTGAATACTCAGTAGTTGTTCTCAAAACAGGTCGAACACCTCACAAAATAAAGGAAGTCAAAGAAACCGTCAAGGCATGTTAATAGTGGACATGATGTTGAAAATGTGGAATTTCTTCCATTTTTATGCATTATTTGTTTTGACACCATTTTTATCCATTATTTGTCTTGACACCATTTGAGTCTTTTATACTTGGGTGCCTCACGTGGCTTAATAAAATAGTGGGAACGCTATGCTTGTGTCATCTCTATGACTGTAATTGTTAATTATAACATTATCCTAAACTTTCGCCTTTTCAATTCTTTGCAGTGTAATTTTATTTCTTAAAAGTTGTTGCCTTGGCATTAAATTTTATCTTTATCAGTCTATTTCTTTTGGTTGAGAATGAAATAGGCTTGCAGGGTCAGTTGTGAAGGCTGACTGTATTTATGGGTTGCTTCAAAGATTAATAGATCGATGCTACTTCACCTATACACCAACACATAGAAAAGTACCTCAATTATTGAAACACGCAGGGAGAACACTCGCTCATGCTAATAGTGTATGCAACTACAGCCGTATAAATATTACTCTTTGCACCCTAACTTCATTGAATGGTTTAATAGATTAAGACCAACTTTGTATTAGCACTTCATTATAGACTATCAAATAAGCAATATTGTACCTTCTATTGTTTTAAAACTATATCTTTCATTAATTTGTATAGTTATGCATTCCAACTTACGTGCACTTCATTTACGAATATCAGTACTTACACACTTCTAAAATAAATTAAGTTATTTCTTATTCACTCCTAGAATACGGATTGGAATACTATACAAATTCATTACATAGATAAACAAAAGAAATAAGCGTTTTATTTACATACATTACGTGCACTTCAATTATCCATATTAGTTTCGATAATAGATTTAACGAAAGTGCACATCATATCTTGAAGCTCCGCGCGCATCGCGCGCGGAGACACGACTAGTTATTTAAAGAACTTCAACTTTTTTCATATCACTTGCTTTGGATTATGCAATCCTACCTCTACCATTATGTAAGAAAATCACCCGATTTCTTTAATTAGTACTCAAAATGCTATTGATAGATGGTCAGGTTGTTATGCTTAGTTTTAAAGACATACGAGTAATAATTATCAAGCTTATTTCTTTCATGAAATTTATCATTACCGGCAGAGCTATGATTTTTCGTTAGGAGGCGGGGCACTACTAACGGGATGAGATACACTGATGTACTAGAAAAAGTCGAGAATTTTAGCTTAGAATCGAAAATTTCCGTTGTTCAAGTTGGCGAGCAATTCTGCTTGCCTCCCTAACTCCACCAAAAATACTCCATATAACTAGATGGGCGAGCAATTTTATATAACTAGAAAAAGTCGAGAAATTTGTTTCGGACTTTGTTTCGACTTTTAAGCTTTTATGTACTCCAATTGTCTCAATCATTTATTTACCTTTTTTTTTATTCTGTATGAAGGGTATTTTAATCAAATGTATACAAACAGATTACTTACCAGACCCCTTTGGAAAATAGACCGACTTAAAATGAAAACATGTATGCAATCGTAGACTCGTAAATTAATTGAACCAGATTATGAAATCGAAATAATGTTAAATGGAGTCCCAAGGACACTTTCGATCGAACAAAGATTACCATTGACATTGAACAAGCTATTTGCAAGCAGGCAATGGCGAACCACAAAGACACTTATTGTGAGAAAACGCCACAGCTCCGAATTGCTCAGACCCCCTCGGAATCGCGCCACAAAGCTGATTATAACTCGCATCAAACGTCGACATGTTAGCAATCTCCTTGGGTAGTGACCCGTATATCTTGTTGTGACTTATGTTAAGTATGAACAAACGTGGAGGCAGAGCCACATTTGAGAAATTAAACTTAAACAAATTGTTATTCAAAATAATTCTTTCGGTAAACGTTTTATTTTTTCCGAATAAAAATGAGGCGTCTCCAATTAATCGATTGCCAGAAACATCGACCCAATCTAGATTAAGTCGCCCTAGCGACTTAGGAATTGGGCCGGTCAATTTGTTGTTTTGTAATTGGAGGTAACTCGAATCCTTAATATAGGCGAATTGAGAAGGGATTGAGCCCGTGAAACGGTTGTTGGACAAGTCGAGCCAGTATAGGCGGCTCGACACTTGTCCAAGGGACGGTAGGAGTGGACCGGTGAGCTGGTTATGGGAAACGTCAAGTACACTTAGCTGGGATAGTTGTCCAAGTGACACGGGAATCGGACCGGTTAGATTGTTGTAAGCAATATTAATGAAGGATAGTTCTGTAATGTGGAAATTGGGGATCGGACCCCAAAGCTTGTTCGATTTCAAGTAAATCGACCCGAGTTTTGGAAGTTGGGCCAACGATGGTGGAATCGGCCCAGTAAAACTTGAGTTCGTTAGACCGATATGCATCAATTCCTTGAGTCCACCTAAGCATCTCGGGATCCGTCCACTAAGGTTAGTGGACCCCAAGGCGAGCGATGACAAATTTACAAGCTTGCAAATAGTAAAGGCGTGGATTGGGCCGTGGATTCCAGGCGTCTGATCTATCGTTAGAATCTCGAGAGAGGCGAGATCACCTATGGCTCTCGGGAATTTTGTAGTGATATCGTTTGCTTTAACGATTGTGAGCTCAATGACATTGTCCCGGTCGTCACAACTTATTGTGACGACCTTGTTGGACCATGATGTGCAACAATTTGAGGTTGTGTTCCATGAGTTAGTCCATGAGGGATTGCCAAATTGTTTCTTGATTTTGAGTAGTGCAATTTTGTCACGTTGATTGCATTGTTGTGTGCAAATTAGAAAGTTTAAGAAAAGAAGGAATGAGAAAATGATTTGGGACTTTTTTGGTTTATAGAGTTGATTCATTGTTAATGAATGAAGCTTTGTAATGTTTATGGTGTCACAAAGTTATCTATTTTTTTATATAGAGAAATATTTTAAAAATTAAATAACTCTGATTCGAAATTTAGATTTGAAAAAAGAAAGTAAGTTGGCGTTACTGCCTCACTGGGTACGGTGAAATCAAGACTCGACAGTCGTTATCACTTGATATTTATGTGATTATTGAATGTATGTGAAATGATGATACTGAAACTCGATACCACCTAATAACGGGTCATCGTTATCTTTTTGAAATTTGTCAACTCTACTATTACTTGGATTGTTGAAGGCATAATCCATGGGTCCATAATCAACTCCGAAAGCAACATGCATGGGAATGGCGATAAGTACGAATTGGATTAGAGTTGCAACTCGATGATCCATTTACTTGACTTTGACTGTCATTAGTATATGGTTTACGTAAGTAAGTTTCGATCTAGCATATGGAAATAATGTTATAAAATTGTTTCAATTTGAATGGCCGTTGACTAAGAAGTCTGATCTCGTAGCTAAGAGATGGGGTGAACAACCAACACACAGACTCGATTACCTAATGCGTTGTTTCAGTTAACTTGTAACAAAATGTGTTATTTATCCGGTTCTTAGTTTCGTTAGTTTAACTCTAATTAATGTCAAAATTAATTTAAATGTTTATTTGTCATCTAAAATTTATTACATTTGATTTATAAAAATAACTATTTAAGTAGTACATTGTATCATTTTCAGAAAATAAAAGACACATGCGACTATTTTAAACAGTAAATAATTGTTTATCAAACTTGATGTTAGGCCCTGTTATTTTGGACTTAATTTCAGCTCTCTTCAGTTCAGTTCAGCTATTCTCTTCACAAATTAACTCTTATTGCAGCTCAGTTAAGTTTAGTTCAACTCCATTCAGTTCAGTTCAACTCCAATAAGTTAAGTTAAGTTCCGACAGTTTCAATTCAAAAGAGCTTGACCTTAATTTGGCCATTTATTAAGTGAGAAATTATTTTGTACATCTAGTTTATCATGTTATTCGGATTTCCTAACCAATGAGAAAATTATAATTGACTATAACCAATGAGAAAATTATAATTGACTATAATGCAGTGAACAACAAATTATAAACCAAGTGAAATATAAAAATTGCATTCTCATTATTTAGGATATACGGTGATATAACCGAGTGTATATACATTAGATATGAGCAAGGAGTGACTATATAATATGAATGAAGTTAGTACTTCACTAATCATTTCTCCTTAACTTTAATATAATGAAGGGATGAAGGCAAAACAAATGGTTAATTACAAGCAGTTAATGGGGCTCCACAAAGGCACTTATTATGCTCAAAAGAGCTAGCACCAAATTGATCACACCCACTTGGAATTGCACCACAAAGTTGATTATAACTCACATCAACAAACCTTACCTTACCCAAATCCTTAGGTAATGTACCATATATATGATTGTGACTTATATTAAGAAAGCTATAAAGTATGGTCATAGATTCGGGTATGATTACATTTGATAAATTGAACTCGAATCGGTTATTGTTAATAATAATTCTTTCAATCCAACCTCTGTCATAACCGAATAAAATCGAGGCGTCTCCGGTGAGCCTATTGTTGGAAACATCCAACCATGTTGGTATAAGTTGGGCTAGGGACTTTGGTAATGGGCCTGTGAGGTTGTTATCGTTCAACAGTAGGGTAATTGAATTTGTTAATGAGCCAAAGGTATGAGGAATCGGACCGGTGAAGTGGTTGTTGGATAAGTCAAGCCAACGTAGGGTCGAGATTAGTCCAAATGAGGCTAAGAGTGGACCCTTGAGTTGGTTATTCGTGAGGCTAAGTTCGGTTAGGTTCAATAAAAGGCCTAGTGAGGTTGGAATTCGACCAGATAGTTTGTTGTTCGTTAGATGTATGAGGAAAATGGCTTTGTTTTGAGGTGAAAATTGAGGGATTGGTCCACGTAAGTTGTTGTATCCTAATTCCTAAGTAAATTTGTTCAAGATTTGGAAGTTGGACTAAGGACGGAGGGATTTTCCCGGTGAGGCCAATTCCCGTGAGATCAATGTACATTAGTCTCTCGAGTTGGCCTAAGCAATTTGGAATTGGACCACTCATGTTGGTGAACGCAATTGTTAGTGAAACTAGGTTTTTGAGCTTGCAAATGGACGAGCCGGGTATGTGGCCATGTAAGTGGGGCAAGTTGTATAGCTTGAGTGTTTCGAGTGAGGTTAAATTACCTAATGCTCTCGGGATTTTGGTGGAGACGTTCTCAGCAGCGTCAATTGTGAGCTCGATTACACGACCGTTAGCATCACAATTCACAATGATGAACTCGAACCTTTCGAACGTCCAATCCGTACAACAGTCTGTGCTCGAATTACATGTACTCAACGATGAGGAATTCCCTAACTGCTTCTTGAATTGTAGGAGGGCAATTTTGTCTTGTGGATTGCATAGTTCTTCCCCAAGGCTAAGATTTAAGAGAAAAAACAATGAGATTAACAAGTGGAAAATTTTGGTATGATCATTTAATTGATGCATAGTTGAAAAATTGAATTATTTACTCTTGCTATTTATGGCAATGTGTCACAACACGTATGCAATATATAGAGTCCCTCAAGGTACCATGAACGATTACTTAAAGCAATAAGTCTTGCTTGTGACGGGTCATCATTTGTGACGGATATTTTGTGAGATAAAATGGATACAAAATGAGTTAGTGGAAAAAGGGGACCACATAAATAGTGTTGCAGAGAGAGAAAAAGTGGTTACTTTGTGAGATAAAATGGTATCCGTCTTCTCCTTGTGACGGATATGTCATGTCTTCAAGGAGAATTTGTGTACTTAAAGAGGCTTTGAGCTATGCCACTTTTTGCCCCCCAAGTCAACGCTTAGGGAGTGACAAGGTTGATTAGGAGAATTCCTAATATTGATAGTGTTATCTAAAGTTTGATTTGTTTTTTACATGAGATTTGGAAACCGAAGGTTGATCTAATAAGCATTTGTGTAAAAGGTTTTGACGTGACATAATTTTGAGATAACTCTTAAAATTGTATAACTCATATCAATACATTCACTTAATCACCAAGTCAAGAGGGACAGACTCCTAATTTAATTGAGATCTACTATATCGCGCCCCCTATTTTCTAATCTATTCCAAGTTTGCCCTTCAATATGTAATTTAATTGTAGTAAAAAAATAATTGTTTAAATATTTAATTATTTTATTGTAAAAGTGGTTCTGAGACGGTGCTAAAAATACGTAGACGGTCCTTTTTTTATCATAAAAAAGTGTAAGACACTTTCCATAATAATACAAGATGAACAGATGGTTATTTCGTTATATATAGCATCAAGTGCATGGATTGATCGAATCTTGAAGTATTTGAGAATATGGTAAGTGCAATTTAATTCATTAAATTAAGAATTGTTTAAATATTTTATTGTTTTATTGTAAAAGTGGTTCTGAGACGGTGCTAAAAATACGTAGACGGTCCTTTTTTTATCATAAAAAAGTGCAAGACACTTTCCATAATAATACAAGATGGACATATGGTTATTTCGTTATAGCATCAAGTGCATGGATTGATCGAATCTTGAAGTATTTGAGAATATGGTAAGTGCAATTTAATTCATTAGATTAAGAATTGTTTAAATATTTAATTGTTTTATTGGAAAAGTGGTTCTGAGACGGTGCTAAAAATACGTAGACCGTCCTTTTTTTATCATAAAAAAGTGTAAGACACTTTCCATAATAATACAAGATGGACAGATGATTATTTCGTTATATATAGCATCAAGTGCATGGATTGATCGAATCTTGAAGTATTTGAGAATATGGTAAGTGCAATTTAATTCATTAAATTAAGATGATATATTGTATACCAAATAATTAATTTCATTAGATTTTGGTAAATTAAAATTTGGTACATAAGATCTTTGGTAATGTTTGATTTTCTAAAACAATTGATTTTCTAGATATAAGGAAAAATATATAAATAAGATTTATTTATTATTTATACGGAGTATAATTTATAGCTATCGAAAATTGAAGTTTTATATTTAGCAGCGAATCGTAATGGGTAACATACATTCATGTGAGATTATTTATTCCATAATTGTGATACCTTCGAATTTAATATAACTGGCTCATATCAACTGAGTTTATACGTATTATTTTTATTAGCTAACTTTTGTGAAAAGAAAAAAGTTTAGTACTGATGCACCACCTTATAATCAGCTTCAAAGCATTACAGTTACAGGGGATTGTGCCAGAGTAGGAGTAACTAACTCCCTAACTGACTGCGCACGTGTCAAGAAAATTAAAAGGAGGGGAATTACCTGAGTTAACGGGCAATAACCACAGTCAAGAATATCAGTACCATCACCCACCAGTACAGCTCATGGTCCCATGTGCAGATCCGTTGGAACACTTGAATAGGACAAACAAGCCCCTTTTTCCCATTCAACCTTCCTTTTTCATATGCAAACTTGAAATTAACAGAAGAAGAACAACTTTGATACAAATATGATACAATTATACAAATACAGTCAAGGAGTAATTATGCATATATACACATCATATAAAAGTATCAACATAAAACACATTTATACCCAAAATCGTTGATCCCCAAGTAAATACATACTCCTGTTTTTATTTAAAAAAAAAAAAATTGGCCAAGTCGTGTGCCACAAACGGCACCACCACGGACCAGCCGTGAGCCACAAATGGCACCACCACGGCACCACCAGGGACAGGTCGTGTCCCCCACACGACTTATCCGTATATCACGCCGTCCGCATCCGCTCTAACAAACCCGATAAATTTTTTGTTCGGTTGTGTTGATTAGTTAATCATTTATGCAGATGATAGATGATGTGCTTCTTTTGGGCGTAAACAAGAAATTTACCTTCTCCGTCACATTTGTTTGTGATAGTTCATTGTTGAAATCGTCACCATCATTGATATGTGAAGATTTTTTAGAGTAAATAAATGTTATTTTAGAGTTAGTTGGGTAAAATTCAAAAAAAAAGGAAAAATAAATAAGTACACGTCTTTTTAGGAATCGTCTATAACCGTCTCAAAAACACACTTACGATTAAACAATAATTAATTTTACATGTTCAAGGGCAAACTTGGAATAAATGAAAAAATAGGGGGCGTAACATGTTCAAATG
This sequence comes from Silene uniflora, assembly GCA_018983105.1. Classification (NCBI taxonomy): domain Eukaryota; kingdom Viridiplantae; phylum Streptophyta; class Magnoliopsida; order Caryophyllales; family Caryophyllaceae; genus Silene; species Silene uniflora. The sequence goes on from JAGPOY010006113.1 coordinate 11,254, forward strand.
ATTGAGACGGGGACTATCAAAACATCAATTGAATTTTTTTTGACAGTATCAAATGATTGAGACGAGAACTATCAAAACATCAATTGCTTTTTTTTTTAACAGTATCAAATGATTGAGACGGGAGACTATCAAAACATCAATTGATTTTTTTTAACAGTATCAAATGATTGAGACTGATGTGTCTTTGCTTTGGCACGAATTCTCTTGCTCTTTTATATGTTTTAATCGTATTTTGCTTACTCTTGAACATCGTTTACTTGCATTTTGTACCCGATCCCCTATTCTATGACGTTGCTTAAGTTTTGTAGGAATTGGAGCTAAAACGGGGGAATCGGAGCAAGAGAATGAGTCTTAGAAGAAGAAGTAGAGAAGAGAAGAGGAGAAGGGCACAGAGGCCTCCCAGCCGGGACCAAGGCCGGCAGCCGGCCTACTGGCTGGGAGATCTCATACGAGTTGAAGAAGAGAAAATGCAAGGGAGGATTACAGGGGCTTCCCAGCCGGCCTTAGACCGGCAGCCGGCTACCCGGCTGGGAAACCCATCATGTGTGAAGACTTGACTTATGAGCTTGGAAATTGAAGAAGGAATACAGGGAGTTCCCAGCCGGCCCACCGGCCGCCGGTCTGCCACCGGCTGGGAAGCTCCTGTATCATATGTTGTGAAAATCCGAAATTTCAAAGGAAGGGGAGTCCCAGCCGGCCCACCGGCCGCCGGTCGCCCACCGGTTGGGAGGCTCCTGTAACACTTATTTGAATTCTTGGGAAAAAGGGGACGAAGGAAGCAGAGGGCTCCCAGCCAGTCCGAGACCGGCAGCCGGCCCACCGGCTGGGGACCCCAATGAGAGGAAAGTCAGCGAAAAAGTCAAGATTTTGGGTGAAATAGGTCTCCCAGCCGGCAGGCCGGCAGCCGGTCCACCGGCTGGGGACCCTAAGATGAAGGATTTGGAATTTGGGGAACCTCCCAGCCGGCCCACCGGCCGCCGGTCACCGACCGGCTGGGAACTCCCTGTACTCATTCTGGATGAAAAATCGATTTTTTTGAAAAGCCTTAGACTCCCAGCCGGTAGGCCGGCGGCCGGTCCACCGACCGGCTGGGAAGCCCCTGATGCGTGAAATAACAAAATCGTGCCTTATTTCCCCCATTCTTCCAATTTCACTCTTTCTCGCTAAACTCCCTTTCTTCCCCAAAACTCACCCAAATCACACCAAACTTCATCTATTCTCCCACAAATCAACCAACCTACCCTACCCAACAACAATGGCACCCAAGAAGAGGGCGAGACAAGAAGGGTTGGCAATGGAGCAAGCTCAATTAGTCGCGGCTGCGGCTACAGATATGGCTCCGGACCCCGATTTTCCGGGTCTTCAATTCTCCTCCGTTACAATGAAGGGTAAGTTTAGGCTCTTCAAAAATCGTTCCCTTAAGCCCACTAGGTTTATTGATCGTAACTCCATGCGCGAACTAGGTTTAGACAAGGTAACCTTGGAGCTTTTCAATGGGGTGGGGATGAAGAGTATGTATGATATGTGTGAAATGACATACCCCCGACTTACTTGGGAATTTTTAAGTTCCCTTAGAATTGATAAGCACAAACAATCGGGAAAGGTCGCCTTTTTGCATTTTCGGTTGTTGAACAAGGAATACTCCCTTAACCTCCTTGATTTTGCCGAGTGTTTTGGTCTTGATGCTACCCCCTCCCATAAGGCACCGGAGAATTTCGACCCGGGCTTGGTTTGGACCGCTATAACGGGGTTAGCGGATGATAAAAGCATAAAGCGGGCGGCAAACACAATCCATAAGGCTCCCATCCGAATATGGCATAGGTTTATGGGGTGGACGATTTTTGGTAGAGATGAGCCTCATAATGTGAGGAAGGAGGAGCTACAAATCCTTGACTCCTACCTTCACTCAAACCCGACTCCGTTTAAAATTTGCATAGCCCATCACTTTGCCCTTCACCTACACGATTTGAGTAATTCCCCGGGTCACAAGACCCCTATTGTTATGGGAGGGGTGGTGACTCACTTGCTAAAGCGCCTACTTAGGCGAGCTAATTTGGAGGGCCTTCACTACATACCCGGGGTTCATATGATTGATAAGTCCTACATCCAACACCCCCTTTATTGGATAAAGACTAACCCGACAGATGGAGGGGAGTTGATGTGACCGTAATAGTTGCACTTTCAACCCCTTAACGAACCCCATTTTGCATGGTTTTATGTACTCATTAGGGTCCTTTCCCCCTCTTTTGCTTCCTATTTGCTTTCT
>JAGPOY010006114.1:3454-13983 GCA_018983105.1 Silene uniflora
AAGCTAAGGACTCGATTTTTACTATTGGACAACTAATTACGATTATGCTAATTAACTTAAGACACTAATCACCAATTAAACTCAACAATTAAGAAAATTCATAAACAATGGACATGTAACAATGAACACAACAAGGATTTGACATAAAAGGGAGGTTTTCATAAGAAATGTAACTAAAGGTGCAAACTTTACTATTAAGACAATAGAGCAAACACTTGGTGTGCAAAGGAAATTCAATAAAAGTCCCACAAAAACCCGGAATCAAGCATGTTTATTGTAGTAACATTGACCTATTGACTCGTCACAATTCGACACTATCAGTGGTCAACAAGTTTGTTTTGAGTATCTTTATCCTATGGTGCACGGCGCGTCGTTGTAACATAGATTTCCTTTCGTCATGTGTCCTTGCATTGTCCGTCGTTGTCTCATGTCGTGCTGTGCCGCGGGCGGTAGGTCTAGCTCTTATTGGTGTCCCTCATTCGCCTTTTTGGGACGATTTGACTATGTAATGGACAATTCTTTTCTAATGAAGAACTAATCTAGGCGCAAAGGTGAGCTAAGAACGAAATTTCTCGAGTGCATACATTGACGCCAACCACTCCGTCTCAATGGTAGTGTAATTCATGTGTGCTTCATTTAAGAGGATAGATGCATATTGAATCACGTAGGGAACTGTTCCTTCTTGTTGACCAAGGACAGCTTCTAAAGCATTGTCACCTATGCCAGACATTATCCCAAAACCCAAATGCAAAACATGGATATTTTGGGACCCGCAAAGGACCTTGAGACGCGTGAGGGGATCATTGCCTACTCGGAAGGAAAGCACGACCGTACACTAGACCAAGTAGAACATAGCCTAGACCTAGTAAGACTCCCAGTGGACCGAGTATAGCTCCTAGTGGATCGAGTGACTGGGACTCGAGCGAATACTCAACCGAGTGAGTGACACTCGGTCGAGTAAACCGGTCGCTCGGTCGAGTGGCACTGTTCAGTACCCGATAAAGCCTCTTTCGGGATTCTAGCTATCTTATCCTAGCCCTAATTCATTTTAATCTCCTTCCTTATCACTCTAAACTCTAACCCTTCTCTCTAAAACCCACTTAAACACCTTCACATACCTTCAAGTTTGGATTGAAGATGAGACATCTACCTAATTCCCGATCTACCATTGTAGGTTGAAATCCCACCTTTCTCCTTTGTCTAGTTTAACTCTAACTTTTGCGGGTTTTGTGATGGATAGTTAATTAGTGATTAGTACTTGTAATATGGGATTATGGGTAATTAGTGAGCATTAATAAGGGGTTTTATATGGTACTATAGTGTAGAATGTATTGTGATAGTTTTATGTGATTTGTTTAGGATGAGACGGTTTATGAGACAAAATCGGGTCGATTCGAGTAGGTTGTGAAGATTGCGAAAAAGGTAGGTTAATCCTACTCGGTTTCAATAATGTGGGTATTGCATATGTTGTTGTTGATGTTGTAGTTACTCTCACATAATTAGAGCACTTGCATTATAACATTATAACATGTTTAGTGATTATAACATGTGTCGTGTTCTACGCTTATTTATTGAAACTGAGTTGTTTTGGTTGTGAGTAAATTGTCACCTATTTCCGGGATGGCTGTGTCGATCCATATGATATTTCTATCATATGGAGAGCAGTCATTTACAGGTTGTATTTGGTATCACGTGGGAGACGGGACGAACCACGAGCCTTGGTGACATTCGAGTCGAGCATAGCTTTGTTAGAATAGTATAGTGCTCACGAGTTGGTATCATTTCATTTATTATTCATTTGTAATTCATTAAATACTTTATTTATATTTAAATGTTTCTTGATTGCAACTCTGATTCACCGCTTCGGGAGACCGAGATGGTAACATCGTCTCATTACCTTGGCCGGGTAAGAAGGCGGTGTTACACCAAATCCCAATTTGGTGCCCTTATGATTGAAGCAGAAACAAACTACCCTTTTAAGTGTCGAACACCTTCTTGCACCCATCATCAATAACAAAGTCCATATCCATGTGCAAAAGCTTGCATGGAGGTAGAGCAAATTTTGAAAGGTTTTAAATGAATGTCCTATAGAAGCACGCATAACCTAAGAAAGATCTAATGTCAAGCACATTAGTAGATTAGGGCACTGATTGAATCACGTCAATCTTTGCCCTATCAACGGCAATCCCTCGTTTTGACACATCATGTCATCATGTCCTGAGACAATACCACTCTCAACCATAAAATAACATTTCTCGGAGTTTAAGGTTAGGTAAGAGTTAAGACATCTCTTCCGGACGAGAGAAAGATGATTATCATAAGCCTCAAAGGAGTCTCCATGGATAATAGAGTCTTCTATGAACTTTTAAACAAATTTCGAGAAAATGCTTATCAAACATGACAAGTAAAATGCTCATCAAGATAAATGATATTCTGATACTTTTGTTAGAGCATGTTTGACTTATTTTTTCTAGGATTTTTCTACGATGTGCTTATGTGTTTTTTCAAATTCTACGATATGCCGTCTGTTTTAAATACCCTAAACGCAATAAATTGTTCTACAAATACCCTAAATGTTAAAATTTTACAAATTTAAATATTATATTTTAGCGATTTTAGTTGAGTACTCGTCCAAAGTACGTAAAACTATCAATATAATCCTTATTTAATCAATAATGTACAATTTTTTTGTACAATACGTCCCATCAAAGATTTGAATTTGGATACTTAGAGTATTTTAGGAGCTAATCTAGGAGTTTAAGGGCATATCAGATGTTTCTTAAAAATAGAGGGTATATTAGAATTCGGAAAACTACAACTTAGAAAATCCCTAAAATAGTGTTTTTGACAAAATAAAATAAATAATTAACATCTTTAAAACACTTAAAAAATTAAGCTTCAGAAGCAGAAATTCAATTTAATAATACCTCTTCTAAATCATGGTAGTTGAAAATTCTCATGAATTACAAAATTGAAACTTGTTTGGTTGCCTTTGCCATGGAGTTTTCAACTCCTCCACAATGGGGTGGAGGAGTTTAATTACCTAGCTCCCTAAGGTAATTGAATTCCTACATTAGCAACCAAACGGTTTTAGCTAATTCATATGAATTTCATGTGGGAACTTAATTCCCATAAATTCGATATTACGGTTGAGTTATATTCCAACGGGCAACCAAACGAGTAAAAACAAATGTAAACTATTGCTGGTAAAAGAAGGGACAAACTAAAATTAACAGCAAAAGTCAGAGTACCGAGTACTGAGCAAAAGTCAGAGTACCGAGTACTGAATACTGAGTAGCATGAAATACAGTATTGTACAAGATTTCTAATCCAAATAAAAAGGTTTATGATTTGCACCCTCGAAAGTAACATTAGCTGCCCTGGTAGAAGCTAAAGAAAAACGCTTGCAACATATCAAACTGGCCCTAAGATACAACAAGAATCAATCTTAAATGAGCTGTAGTTTTCAAAACAACAACGCCTCAAACATAATCGAAACTGCAGTAGATGAACCCTCTCAGTGTCTCATTAGGGGGTCACCAGATATTAGCCATACAATGCACGCCAAGGCTCCTTGGTTTTTGTTGTTTCCCTGGTATTCAGCTTGATCTGGATCCTATCAAAAGATAATGTGAAGGCATTCGCCAGATGCTCCCCCAATTTTAGTAGTACCTATCAACAAGAATAACTTAACGTTGGTCACAAACAAATAAGCAGGTAGCAGAAATTTTTGAGCCAAAGATAGATAGTGAAAATGTGGCTCGAATAAGAGCTTCTGAAAACAGTCGGCAACAAGGTTCGATGTTTCTGATAAGTTACTCATATCACATTTTCACGTACTTCCCAATCTTTAGTGCAACAAAAACCATCATTTGGCCAAACAGTAGAAATTTTCCATCATTTAGTCAAGGGTTCAATAAACTCGAAGCCATTTTTCAAACCAAATTGAATTTCTTGTCGAAGTGAATACCATCATCACCACCACCACCACCACTACTACTACTACTTAATAAGATTGTTGTATATTATTTGATACAGAAAATTGATAACTCCCACGTTTCTTTATATCATTTTTAATTTAAAAAAAACTGCATAATAACCTATCAAAATAGGAAAAAAAGAGAAGGAAAAAAAAATGAATTAATAAACAAAAATACTACTCAAAATATCTCTAAAGACGCTTCCACTATGCAAATCAAGAGGAGAGTCACATGTACACAACGTAAGCCCTATCCGTGTGATTTGATCTTACCCAGGAGAGCCTTGATACCGAGAGAACCTTGTTAAAAATCTGTCAAAGTAGATAGACACTGAATCTACTCAACAATTGAGAGCCAACTACATACCAAGAGAAGTGTGATCCATTAAATAAATTGACCTTTTTTGTCTTTCACTGAGATATGAGTTTTACAAATTAAACCCAAAAATGCAAGTTATAGTGAGAGGCAGGCAATATCTCCAAAACTGGATAACACTACAAGGTTCTCTATTACCGAGTATATTTTAAATTTTTCCATTGAGATATGACATAATTACTACTTGCAGGTTGCAGCTTACATTGCATCACGTCGCTAATTCAGCCATAATAAAAAGTTTTCCTTCAAATCTACAAACTTCAGCAAACTATCTATGATATGATTTCTTACAGAACAACAATAAGAAATAGTCCCGCAATTCTTGCTAGATGCATAAATGCATAATCATAACTTCAGGATCACCACTAAACATAACTAACCATCAAAGGAAGTCATATAAGCTTTCCATGACAACATTCCTTCCTTCAACAGATCTACAACTCTAATTGATGAAGCAATGCCGTGTAATCAAATAAAGGAGAATCCAAGACTTCTAAGCTGTTAAATGTACATGTGATTTTAAAGCTAGGAGTTAGCTACACAGCAAGGACAGCTACACTACCATTCCTTTTGTCGTTTGAGATTTATTTTACTCTTTGCCAAATACGTTCTGGTTCCTAACTTCAGTCACGTATTCCATCGGCTTTGTATACTTCGACAGTGACAATACGAATAAGCATACACCAATCTAATTTATATTTTCTTTCTCCTCACTTCTTCCACAAATTGTTTACTCAGTGCCACAGCACAAAGGCTACTCTGTGTAATAATAATCAAACTCTAACCTCAACATGATGACTCATGACGGCCAAGGAGGCCTTCAGCTTTGCTTGCAACAAGAACGGCGCGATTACGTAAGTTTTCTTTATGTTTTTGTTTTTTTTTTTGTTTTTGTGAATTTAGGTTTTCATGATCGAGAATGAAAGCTGAGTACCTTAAATAATGAAATAAATGAAAATTTAACATAACACAACATAATATAATAGAGAGAAAGGGGGGTCTGGACTGGAAATATGATGAATCCAAATTAATGGAAGGGAATACTTATAATTCAGTCTCCGATCCCCCTTTAAAAAAGGGGGTCGAGACTGGAATTCATTACCTCTTGTTCTCCATTCACGCCTATTATCCCAATCAGAACTGCAGTAGGAAATTTAAGGCAGTGGACAAACTGAAGCAAACAGGCCAATGGCTCATAATGAATCTTCAAAGATGAAGGCGCTTGCTCAACTGCTCTAGTTATTTCTTTAGTGAAGTCCATTGTAGGCCCCAACTGCAAGCCGTAAAGTGAGCTTCCTTCATTATTATGTGATGAATTCTTATCATCACTCTTCAGCTTTGCAGCTGACAGAATGTATGGAAGTGTAAGAATCACATCAGATGACTGATATTCTCTGGTTATTGACCTTAAGATTTCATGGAGCGCACATGACAAAACTGGGGGCTCATAATGTTCCACAAGCAACAATGAATCCTGAAACATGGAATGAAGGCAAAGAAGTCTAAGATAAATCACACTAATAACATACTTCGTATGTAAAAGCCATAAAAACCCTTTAAAAAACAAAAACCAGATAAGCTATTACTAATCACTTTTCACTCTCCAAAGTCCAAACTCTACATAAACACGCAGTCAGACATTTCAGAATCTTATCACAATTATGTGAGTTGTGACAGAAAAGAATACTCGGGCATATATCAACTACAATTGCATGATGTGCTAATGCGCTACCTCGTTTCGGATGCACGCATGCACTGTCAAATTCGGTTTGGGTACAATATGGGTTTGATTGAATAGAATACAGGTTGCAAAACGAGTAACTTCCGGCTCAGGTGGAATATAGGGCGGGTGTATGTCGGGTTTACGTATAATCGGTTGCATATATGTGGGTCCTTCGCCGGATACAGTCAGGATATGGGTCAATTGACTCAATTTAACAAGCATGGACAGTTAACAAGGAGGCTCGAAATTAGCGAACGATGCAAGGTTATTGAACAAATGCTAAAGAAATTTGAGAGATGCTGCCCAGCCCACTGAAGACCCGCAAAATAGTAAACCTGTGGACAATGGGGATCGAGATCCAAATTCCTACATTCGAAGGTGAAGCTTTTTGAGTCCAAACAGCCTACAATATACACGTCATAATTTTAACCAAGGGGAATAATAAGAGAATACAATAACGACAGTTATTACAAAGCTTTATGTTAGCGATCTCAAATTATTTTGATATTCAGGCTTTGGTGTTGTTTGAGAAGAAGGGAAAATGAACTATTTTCTTTGATAAAAGTCAGGAACAGTATTATAAAACCGATGGAGCAATATAGGGCAGGAATTTCCTCAAGTTATACAGTCACAGGTGAAAAGCAGTGAATGTAGCTAATCGGTATCCATTAAAGATACATGTGGCCTTAGCCAATCAACATAAGAATAATGAACATGCCAGCTAGCAATAGAAAATATGCCACGTATGACAAACTTTTCCAATACAACCACATACATTTAACAGGTTCCTGAAATTTGTTAGTTATTGACACGGCCTAGTCGTATAACCAAATCAAAACTAATTCAAACAACAAAAAACACATAGATAGGCAAGGCGAGTATCGATCCACAGACAGGTGAGTTAAGAGTTGATTGCTAGCTGTTTAGTTTACACCAAGTGATGTGTTGGGTTTTTGTTGAGTTTTAAACTAAAAAAAAAAAACTAAATGACTAACAACGCAAAATGAACTAAAATAAACAACGAGAACAACTGAATGCAATAAAAAGAGATTAGTCATAACAATGAGAGGGAAACTAGGGTTTCGGGTTCACTCATGTGACAAGGGATGTGCCGAGTCACGGAATGAGGTCGAGATGAGGGTTTAGCTACCTCCTCTAGATCTTATAAAGCCTTTGCAGTAATACTAACAGGCTCTCGTAATTATTCGGTAAATCCTACCAAACTTATGTGGTTCTACTAACTAAACTACTTTTAATCTTAAGATTAGGGAAATAACAAATAACTTATCAGGCGGTCTACCAAGGCCTGTCTGGTGCCATGGTGCCATGACTAGTGGGATTGAAGATCAGAGCTTGAAGATAAGGTTATTAGGGTGGGTGATTTCCGTGGGTTTAAGTAGGAGGGTAGAGAGTGTAATTTAAGCTATGAGGAGAAATAGGGTGCTTTCGGATGCTTTGAAGAGCTGATAAGTCAATCAATTAGTTAAATGTGGGTTTGGCAATGAAGGGAGAGGTTAGATTTGTAGGCATCGATGACCATTTGGAATAGAGTCCTTCATGAGACGATAGTTTAGGCATTGTTGTAGGTTGGTTGGGAGTGTTTATGAGAACTGAGAAGATTGTTGGGAAGGTTGATAAGAGGAAGGTCGTGGGGTTGGTTGTCTTCGCCCTCGAGCAGCCAAAAGGGATTTTCTAACTCCACTTCCAAAACTTCCCCTACAAAATGATTTACGTTCTCCATTGTAAGTTCCGGATTCGATTGAAACATTTATCTAAACCCTTGAAGAGCTTGCCTACTTGCAAAACGTCCTCTCAACCTTGGGATCTAGCTAGCGAAATGTCCTCTTTATCCCGAGATCGAGTGGCAAGTTCGACAGCAACAAATAACATGTTTAATAAGAAGATTACTAACGATAAATTTTAACAACAAACAAGTATCAGGGCGGAAAGATTAGAACTTGCATTAACCAAATGATTTAAAAGTTTCAATCTTGATTAATACTAAAACAAGGAATATTAAGGATAGTTAAGTAAGTTATGAGAGGTTTTGTCCAGCTGGTTATACTACACAAGATAACATAAGAGTATTTCAAGAGAAACTAGAAAAGAATTACAGGTATGTCCAGCTGGTCAACCTAAACGGCTACTGGATCCGCAGAATTGGACAAGCATGAACTTGAACTAGAATAGGAATCGAATTGAAAATAACGCCGAGAATCGCAACGAATCGCTGATACTTCACAATAAACAAAACCAAAAACGCATTTAACCATGTGTCTTTATTCAATCATAATTCAAACAAGAAAAATGGGGGGTACCTGAATGAAACCCTTGTTATCAATGAAATTAGCAAGATGGGCACATGCTTTATGATCCTTAATACCGTAATCTAGCAATGAGAGCTCCAAATTGGTAACTCTGTAAACATACAAGTGCAAGAAATTAGAGTAAAGCCAATTTCTGATGTAAACATAATATAAACTTCAAGTGTTAGAAAGGGAACATACGATTTAGAAAGAGAAGAATTAGGGTTTGGTTGAAGGGCATTGTAAATTGAAGTACCAAATCCTTCTGGATCTTTGAACAGAACTATCAATTTGGTTGCTACCTTCATCGATCGATTACTTATTAATGCTGCGTTTTTCCAAGCTGCAATCTACTGCTCACTGCTCATGTCTGATGTAATGATTGATGAATGATGATGCATAAATAAACAACCCACTCAAACGGAATGTATATGTCGTATCCGACATTTCCAACCCAAAATTTTGTGGTAATCGGATATGCTCGATATGAGATATGACACGACCTAAAGTGCAAGTCCGTGTGAAACGGGTTTTCCCCGATACGCTTTTGACTTTTTCTTTTTGCCGCCCGAGTTTTACTAATAAGGCCGGATTAATTTAAAAAGTTGCCCTTTTACAATTAAACAATCACGAAATGCCCACCTACGATAAGCAACCACCATCATTAAAGAACTAATCAATCAGAACATGCTACTATACGAAGTACTTCTCAAATCATAGTAATACCATCTCAGTTCACATTTTTTTTCACCGTTTGCCAATTTACGACAACAATTAAGATACATTACTCTCTATAATTTTTAACTCGTTTACTTTAATTTTTGTAATTAGGTGTAGAATAAATGAAATTGGATCATTTAATTGCAAATTATGGAAACTTGATTTTATTATCTATAAAATATTATTAAAAGTCTCCCCTAAAGTGGCAAATAAACTCCACCTAGATAATGTCATGTAGATTTGCAAAAAGCCACGTAAATGCTACCTAAGCAATTCTTAAAATGCCAACTAAGCAAGCTCTTCATTTAATTCACTTATTTTCTTTAAAAATCAATCTAAATTATATATGTTTATTAAATATATGATATGATGAATGACAAATTAATGTGACATTATTATAATTCTTAAATTGTATATGTTTGTTAAATATATGATATAATGAATATAAAAATTGAAAAAGTGATGCTAGAAATTCACCTATAAGTTTCATAATTTATCCATCTATCTATGTATATAATATAATAAAAAAGGTAACTTGAGTGTAATTTTTACTCAATATGGCGTTGCTAACATACATAAAAAAAAAATCAAAGTCTTCAGTAAATAGCTTCTGTTTTCAATCCCGCAATCAAAACTTACTCTCATAACTAATGGTAAAATAAATTTAGAAATTTGAATGAAAATCTTTTAAAATTCCACAATTTACTTTTTTAACTATTATGGAATAATTAATTCTTACAATATAATTAAAATATAACTTGAGTGTCATTTTACTCTATATAGATTGCTAACATACATTAAAAAAAAATTAAATAAGTAGCTTATGTTTACAATTCCACAATTAAAACTTATTTTCATAATTAATGGTAAAATAAATTTAGAAAATTAAATGAAAAACCTTTTAAAATTTCAAAATTTACTTTTCAACCATCATGAAATAATTAATCTTTTCAATTATATCATTTTCTTTTTCAATTGTGAAAACTTTTTATGGCATAAATGACACTCATTATATATGTACATAATTGTAAGAAGAATCTAGACTCGTCCATTCGTATTCTTATTGCATAACTCTCCTATGTAATCAGTATATATATCCCTTATGCTAATAACAAAAATACAACTCTCTACCATTTCTCACTCACATTCTCTACATTTTATAACACAATTCATTTCTTTTTCCCAACTCCCACTATTTCTCTTCCTTAGTGCTTTTTTATATCATTTATATTACTAGCTACTTTCTTTAGGTGGTGGTTGATGGTCTTTAACCATTAATTTGTTATCAAATATATAATATTGTATAATTGTGATACTATACTTTCTTGATCAACCTACATAAATTGATATTTTTCTATTCATGTGTATAATCATCTTTAACATATATTTCTCCCTTTTCATTTGATATGTACTTGAAGAGTCTAT
>JAGPOY010006115.1:756-11285 GCA_018983105.1 Silene uniflora
CTCAAAATCATTTTCGGAATAATTTTTCAAATCTTGAGATTTTAATTTTTCTGATCTTGGGGTTATAATGTTTTAATTTATATTATGATGATATTTTATACGGAGTATGGTAACTTTTTGATAAATTTGTGTATAATATATGGTTTGCTTGTAATTGTGTTCGAGATTGTAATTGTAGGATGATTCTATCTATTTAATGAAAGCAAGAAGAAGAGGAATTAAATTACGTACACAAAACATAGAGGGCCCTACTTAAATAAAAGAATTCTCAACCCCTAAAAATCAGGGACCAATAGGAAGCCAAGAAATGCTTCAGCTTTTATAGTAAAGAGATATGTTGAATGAGAATTATTCTTGGAATGTCCTAATAAATTTTCAAATTATTGTACTAAATTAGTGAGTCCAAGTTATGCGATTGAACTGCTGTGCTCGAAATCTATAATTTTAATCTGTAAATTTATGGGGTAATTTGCTATCTTCATTCCAATTATATTTTCTTAGTTTTCTTAAACACTTATCCCAAAATTATTGGCTCAATAGCTTTGGTGCCCGCCTTCGCCTTTTTTTTTATCATTTAAATTTTATTTTCTATGGAAATAGAGAATTGCGTTAGATATGCCTACCTTAAATATTTACCTTTTATCTTAAATTTTTCTACGATATATCTTGAAAGGGTCCTGATTTTCGCAGTACACATTTTACTCAACACAGTACACTGTTGACAATTTTACCTCTCTCATTTCCCCTTCCATTTACCCTCTCTAACTTATCTCTCTAATATTTTCTCTCAAATGTCATCTCAATTTTTTGAGATTTTACCTCACTAATCTAATCTTCTCTTCTATCGTTATCTTTAAAAAAACCTAACCACCTACCCAAACTACAGCACCCGACTCCGGCCATCTTTTGTCACTAGGCCGTTGACCGGCATGCCCAACTTTGAACTGAAAAACACCCTTCATGTTCCTTATGCACTCTCTCCAAGCTCCCTGCGCACAAAATTAAAAAAAAAAAAGGATAACTAAATAACAATTGTTAATACCGAACACAAACAAGTTCTACAATCGAATTACATTTCATAAAAGGAAGATATGATCGATTTGCAAGTTGTGTTGGTCATATGAATTGAGAGACTATTATTTTTTGGTTTTTACCAGCAGGGGTAAGTAATGGAAACTTTTGCAAAAAATGTACTATAATAAGTAAAATGTTTACTGCGAAAATAAATAACGATCTTGAAATGATGACATATAAAATTTATCAACAAATTATGAGAAACATTCACTATTTCGACAATTGTTAGTGCGCTCTAGTTTGAGTCTTATGCAAGATTTATTATTCACAAGTTCAGCCTACGAAAATTTTTCCACATAATTTAATGTGGTTCATTATAATCCGATGAATATTTGTATTGGTGTTTTGGTGGAATTTTACATACTTGGCCCACGAAGAAGAAGCCCAACAGCCCAGAGCAGATAGCGGCCCGCTAGACGAAAGAGCCCGTCAAGCAGAATAGAGGAGGAAGAATTGGGCATAGTGATCACGCAAGTAGGGAAATTGATTGGGCCATAAGCGTCACGAATAGTCCAAGAGAAGGCGGAGCCCAAGCAGGAGGCGCCATAGCGAGACTTGGATGGCAAGCAACCTAAACCCTACTAGGGTTTAGGTCCTATATAAGTAGAAGAAGGAAAGGGAGAACATTTATTCACACTCTTACGGACACCCTAACCTATTGTAGTAGCATACTTGCCGTTTCATATTCCTTGTACTCGTCCTCCATTCTCAAAGCCAGTGCAATTCTTGGAGGGGTAAAACCTCTTTGACCCGACTTGACCTAAATCGATTAAATTAACCAAAACAGTTTGGCGCCCACCGTGGGCATAGTGGTCGTCATCATTATTCAACCAATTCCACAATGGACAAAAGCATCAACACTAACTCGGCAACTCGATCCGGAGGCATCCAGCCCAACTCTACTCGAGGTATAGTAACATCTGCTTCTGGCCAGACGACAGGGCCGATATCAAAGGTAACGCCGTCACAAAAAGACACTAAGATTGTTAGCCCGCTGCCGCATCCTAAGGGGCCAGGAGGCATCCAGCATCAGGTTGCCCGCCCCATCACCCTCAAATACAGCGTAAATCTTGCTTGACAGCGTAGATGATCTAAAAAGGATAATTGATGGCATGCGGGAGGAACAGAGGAAAGCATAAGTAAAGGCCATACGTAGAGATAGGGAGCTCTCGGCGAGATAGACTTCATAAGTTATTAAGGAGGCACGCCGACTGGAAGATACGACGGCGGAGATCATGAACCAATGGAAGATCTCGGACGAAGCCTCCCAGAGGGTAGGGCACCAACAGAAGTCAGGAGTTTAACAAGAACGCTCCCCACGGAGTTGATAACAAGACTGGACATGAATGGCGTCGTACCAAACCAAAGGATAGTCCCGCGAGGATTGGGATATCTGACACCAAGCAGCTGGCAGCCAGAAGCAAGATGGATTTCGGATCAGGTAACCTCATCCCTAATAATTTTGTTACGGCTAATCACGCCTCTGGCGCAGGTCATATGTACCAGGTGGCTGGCAGCCAACCCAGGCCGCAGGAGTAGTGGCCCCCGCAAATGTTGACAGGAGCCACCCCGTTTGCAAGCTATCAGAGCGCAGAAAGATACCTCCTAGGGAGCACTAGCCAGGGCAAGCAGCCTGCCAACGGCCTGACTGATAAACAATACTTTGAGTTAAAGGAGATGATGAGCAGGGTGCCAGGAATGCCACTTCCAGTCGAGAAGACAGGACCTAACAGCTACGCAAATTCGCCATTCGTGGAAAATATATCGATCATGACCATGCCAAAAGGATTCGCCAATCCAAACATGACGCTCTTTGATGGCACGGCTGGCCCCTTTGACCACGTAATTCAGTACAAGCAAAAAATGATGACAATAGCAGCCATTGGGCACGTCAAGGAAGCATGCATGTGCAAAGGGTTCGGATCTACGTTATCAGGAGTGACATTAAGGTGGTTTGTAGGGCTACCCAACAGGTCAATCGCAACATTCGCTGATTTGGTAAACGCATTCACACAGCAATTTGCAAGCAGTAGAAAGGTGCAGAAGCACGTTGGAGACCTGTACAGGATAGTACAAGGTCCCAGCGAGACCATTGGCGATTATACGACCAGGTTCATTAACGAGAAGGTGATCCAAGCCACCAGTAGAAATTCAAGCTTGGAGAAAGGATAGCAAGAAGAAATGTAAATTCCACCGTGATGTAGGACATAACACGGAAGATTGCTACACCTTGAGGAGGGAAATCAAGCGATTGTATGAGGAAGGAGCGTTGAGCCACCTATTACCACGTGGGGGCAAGCAGAAGGAGAAGGTAGATTCCACCAGACAAGCTAAGCCATCTCCGCCGCCCACGAGCACAAAGACAATCAACGTGATAACAAGCAGCTCAGATCTGAGTGGTCTAACATACTCCGCATCCAAGAGGCATGCTACCCAGATCAGAGGTGACAAGCCAGAAACGTCCTGCAGAGTATCACACAGTAATCTGCCAGCAGTCACCTTCGACGAGGTAGATCTACAAGATGACCAGGAGCATCATGACGCACTTATCATTACACTGTCAATGGCCAATTGCACAGTGAAGAGGGTTTTAGTAGACACAGGAAGTTCGGTCAACCTGGTCATGTTAAAGACGATACAAAACATGCGGTTTAACGAAAAAGATCTGCAGAAGAAGACTATACCATTGGTAGGGTTTAGCAGGGAAACAGCTAACTCACTGGGAGAAATCACCATCTCCACATACGCAAGAGTAGTCAATAAACAAGTAAGATACCTAGTCATCGATGGGCCATCTACCTATAATGTCATCTTACGAAGACCATGGTTGCATCTGATGAAGGCAGTCTCATCAACATACCATCAGTGTGTAAAGTTCCCCACACCCTGGGGAGTGGAAGAAATACGAGGAGACCAAGAGGAAGCCATGGATTGTTATCAGAAAGCACTGAAGTGCATAACCGTTCCTCCAGCATAGCAATTACAGAAAAAGCCTGTCCAAGACGAGTATGTAGATCCTCCAGCCGAAGACCTAGATCAAATCAACCTGGACAAGCTACACCCAGAAAGAACGGTGTTAATAGGAGCAGAATGCACAGGTAACATCAGAGAACATCTAGTTAAATTCCTGCAGGACAACATGGATTGATTTGCGTGGTCCCATGACGACATGATAGGAATAAATCCAGCAGTCATAACGCATAGGCTGAGCGTGGACCTAGCATGCAAGCCTATCCACCAGAGAAGGAGGAAATTCGCGGCTGAAAGAAACGCAGTAATCAACCAGGATGTAGATAACCTGCTAGCAGCCAACAAAATTCGGGATGTCAAGTACCCACAGTGGCTGTCAAACGTTGTTGTGGTACCCAAGAAGAACGGAAAAAGGAGAGTATGTGTGGATTTCACTGACCTCAACAAGGCGTGTCCCAAGGATCCTTTCACACTACCACATATAGACGCCATGGTTGACGCCACAGCTGGACATCAAATGCTAACATTCTTGGACGCCTGGAGTGGTTACAATCAGATCAAGATGGATCCAGCAGACCAGTAAAAAACAGCTTTCATGTCGGAAAGAGGGATATACTACTACAATGTAATGCTTTTCGGCCTGAAAAAACGCAGGATCTACCTATCAAAGATTGGTGAACCGGATGTTCAAAGAGAAAATTTGAAAAACGATGGAAGTATACATTGACGACATGGTGGTGAAGTCAAAACATTCAGAAGATCACATGCAAAACTTGGCGGAAACATTTGACACACTCAGAGAATATAAGATGAAGCTGAATCCATCAAAGTGCACCTTTTTAGTATCCTCCGGGAAATTCTTAGGCTACATTGTAACCCAAAGGGGGATAGAAGCCAGCACGGAACAAATCAAAGTCGTGTTGCAGCTAGAATCGCCAGAGTAGCCAAAAGATGTGCATCGGTTGGCTGGCAAGGTGGCAGCACTCAGTCGATTCATTTCCAGGTCATCAGACAAATGCAGACTATTCTATGACGTATTAAGAATAGGCCAAAGGTTTGAATGGACCAAGGAGCATGAGCAAGCATTCGGGGAGTTAAAACACTATCTAAGTACCCCATCATTGCTGTCAAAACCGGAACCTGGAGAGCCGCTATTCCTATACCTCGCTGTAACGGAGGTGGCAGTAAGCGCGGTCCTGGTCCGGGAGCAGTATAAGGAGCAGCGTCCTGTTTACTACGTGAGCAAGTCTCTGCTGCCTGCAGAGACCAGGTACACATCTCTAGAAAAATTGGTGCTTGCACTCGTAGTTGCATTTGTCATGAGAAAGCCTGAGCTGTCAGGCAGAATGTCCAAATGGTCAGTACACCTTAGCGGGTTTGACATTAGATATGACCCAAGGACAGCTATAAAATCACAAGCACTAGCAGACTTTGTTTCAGACTTCAACCCAGCTACCCAAAGCCTGGCAGATAAAGAAATATTGATCTTAGGGCAGGAAAGCGGGGTAACGAAGTCTGGAAGATGCATTTTGATGGTGCCTCCAACCAAAGAGGGGCAGGAGTAAGTCTTATCCTACGGTCTCCATTTGGAGACCTGATAGCACAAGCAGTACGTGGTGAATTTAAAGCTACCAATAATGAGCTAGACCGAGTACGAAGCTCTAATACTAGGACTCCAGTTAGCCCTGGACATGGGGATTAGATTATTGGAAGTATACAGTGATTCCTTATTGATAGTTAACCATGTGAATGATGAGTATGTAGCCAGGGATTCCAAGATGATAACCTACCTGAAGCTTTAAAAAGAGCTAAAGCAGAAATTCAAAGACTGCAAGATCAAGCAGATCCCCAGGGACCAGAACGTGGAAGCCGACTTCTTAGCAACCCTAGGGGCAACCTTTAAGCCTGCAGAGTTGGCAAACATACCAATTGCGCATGACAGAGGAGAGCTGGAATACCGGTAGGGCCCAGAAGATCAAGCTGCTATTCTGGCGAATACAATAAAACAGGCAGCTGACACAAAGCAGTCAGCCAACACGGACTGGCGTAGCCCTTACATAAATTGGCTGCGATCTGGCACGCTCCCAGCTGATAGGAAGGAATCACGCAGCTTCAAAATGAAAGCTTCCCGATTTATACTAATTGATGATGTACTTTTCAGGAAATCATTGGCAGATCCTTACCTCAGGTGCCTAGACAAACAGGAAGCGCATACGGTATTACATGCCCTCCACAGTGGCGATTGTGGAAACCATGCCGGGGGACAGGAGCATATTTAGCAAAGCTCTCGGGCAAGGTTATTTATGGACGACGATGAAAGCAGACTCAATGGAATATGCTCGGAAATGCGACTCCTGCCAGAGATCAGCTCCAATGATCCATCAGCCAGCAGAGCCTCTACACCCAATCATTTCTCTCTGGCCATTCATGGCGTGGGGGATGGATATAGTTGGGCCTCTGCCAAAGGCTCCAGGGAACAGAATATGGATGGTAGCAATGACTGACTATTTCTCCAAGTGGATAGAGACAGAAGCATTCACAGAGATAAAGGACAAACAAGTTATCTCCTTTATCAAACGTAACATCCTTTGCAGGTTTGGCATTCCATCAGAAATCATATACGATAACGGATCACAGTTTGTGTCAAACGATGCACATGGGTATTGTGCCAGATGGAACATATCTTTAAAGAAATCTGCGCCCAGAACTCCACACTCCAATGGGCAAGCTGAGTCCAGTAACAAAATCATTATTGAAAATCTGAGAAAACGATTGGAGGAGTTAGAAGGAAAGTGGGCAGATGAACTACCCTTAGTGTTATGGGCAGACAGAACTACTCCAAAAGTGGCGATAGGACAAACACCTTTCAGCTTGATGTTTGGGGCAGAGGCAGTGATTCCATCAGAAGTTTTAGGTCCAACCTACAGGTATGTATGCATGACAGGGGAACTAAACAATGAAGAGATGATCAGGAGCCTGGACACAATAGATGAGCTGAGAACCAGTGCCAAGATACGCCTAGCAGCTTACAAGCAGTGAGTCGCCAAAAGCTATAACAAGAATGTAAAAGTCAGGCTCCTGGAGGTAGGAGACCTGGTTCTCCGATAAGTGTTCCAAAACACTGAAAATAAGAAGACAGGCAAATTCGCCTACAAATGGGAAGGACCATATCAGGTTGAAGGAGTTGTTGGCCGTGGTGCGTACAAATTAATGACCATGAACGGGGAATTAATTGAGAAACCATGGAACATACTGTTGGAAATCATATTTCAATTTATACTTATATCACATATAAGTGTTTAAATTTATACTCATAAATTTTAGATCTTATTCATGCAAAAAAATAACATAAGAAAAGAATCGGGTTCTTACAATCGTCGAAAAACGGATTATACTAACTTGGACACCTTCCAATGTTAGTCTTCGTAAGATATTCCGATTAAGCTCCAATGCTCCTCTACTCGATCTATAACGAGATCGATGCCCAAAGGTTCGTATCAAGGAACCAATCTTAATACCCAAAATTATTTTGTTACTAGAAATAATAATAGGTTTTACTCTTAAGATGATTACTAATATGATATTACTACTCTAGTAATAAGGTTTTGATATTAATATTTTGATTGATGATTAGTTTATTTCTCTAGAAAATATTAAAGAGATAACACTTCTAATTTTTGTGCAATTGCTTGAATGAATTTTCTTCACAAGAAAAACAAGACAAGAAGAGGAGGAGAAACAAGAGGAGTGGCGGGTGGAGTTGGGGAAGAGCACCCTATGGGTGTCTGTCATTTAACTCAATTTTGGTCTTATTAAGAAAACCAAAGAACCACTCACAATTCATATTAGGGCATGCTTGTCCCATAATAAATGGACATCATTAAGTCCTCCTCAAAACCGTGTCACACGGTTTCCAAGGCAAGTCCGTCACAACTCGTAATATTCGTTTATCGTAAAACGTGATAATACGAGAAAATTTTAATCTATAAAAATTTATTTTTGTAAAATAAATTCCGTATCATAACGTAATTCATTTTACTCGTCGCCCACATTGGACACGGACTTTTATCAATATAATTCACAACGTCCTGTGATCATATTGTGCCAATTCAAATAAACGTAATTGTCTCCTAGACAATTATATCATCAATAACTTTAAGAGTTTAATTAATTCGTATCGACATACAATTAATTAATTTATCAATTAAGATCGCATTCCCTTAAGATATGACCTTAAAGGGATCCACCGGTCTAAACACCATCATATGACAGTAATGTCAAACTCTAGTTAGCCAATCATTACTGATAAATGTCGATCAGTTGACTAGGAGTAACTTTCCCAATTTTTGTATTCTTATCATGAGATTTAAAGTGTGTAATTTAAAATTACTGTGATCGCATTATTGTCGAGGACACATCCTTTGTCGCCTCTTGGGTTCGCTCGTTGTGATTAGTAGGGATTTTGATGGCAAGGTTGCGGTCATCACTGGCGGTGATGGATTACCTATCGCGGCCGGAATCTGGCAGGACTACACGTTGCGGCATGTAGTCCAGTTACTTGTGAGAAAAGGGAGTTGGGAAAATATTATTGATTGATATACTTTGCTTCCGATGTTGTTATTGACGTTGTTGTATAGCCATTGTTATCTTACATTTGTATGCAGATGACTGACCCCGTTTAAATGGTTTAAGAACTGTGGTGATCCATTCGGTGATGGTGAGCTGTTGGATTAGCAGGTGATGGAGCTTGATGATTAATGTTTGCTTGCGGGCTGGTTGGCAGAGTCATCACGAGTAGTCGTCTTAGCGTAGCCGACAGTAGTTTGTTTATGACAATCGTACCTTTCTTTGTTTTCGAGTTGGTTTTGTTTGGATTATGTTTCATTATTACTTCAGTGCGTGATGCGTACTACCTCGGGAAACCGAGATGGTAGCACCTTTATATGATGGGGTGGGCCTAGTTAAGGACTCTTGGTATATGGGGGTGTTACACCTAGGCCCTCGTCTTGTCTCGGCCTGGGGCTTACCAGATGCCCTAGGAAGTATCGGGTTGACTCTTGTGAAGCCCCTTCGAGGTAGTCGGAGTCTGATCTATCTGAACTTAAGCATTCGGCTTCAGGCTTGAGCATGTTGGATTATGGGGCAATTCTTTATTGGGCCTTGTTAAAGAATTGGGCCATAAAATCATTCTCTTCATATGTAACTAGTTTAGATCCCGCGCAATGCATGCGCTGTATATATAGAGGTTTAACATTTTTAATATATTACTTGTAGATCTCGAAACTAATCAAGAGAATATATCATGAAATATGTACTTTAGTAAAAATATATTTTATACCTCAAAACTAATGATTTCATTTTATAAAGGTCTCTCAAAATATTTCTCCGTATAATGGATTCATTTTTTTTTTAAAGCAATCCTTATATTCATATATATATTTTTGTTTTATAATGTACAAAATAAGTACTGTATGTGTCAAATTATTATCTGATAATGCATAAACGAAAGGTTTGGCAATTTGTTGTTCATAATTCATTAATTTTATAATTTGTAGAAGCAGGCAATTTGTAACACAATTATATCAAAAGACAAAAAAAAAACAAATTATAGAAAAGATTGTGCGGAATATTCCTACCGTTTCATACATATTTTTTGGGCATAATTTGCATGCCCGGCCCACTAGCATTGACCCAACGGTAAAGTAAGAAAGGCCCAACATTATGTCATACCATATTGGGTCGAGTTGAAGAAGGGAGCCAAATGCCCATCGATGGAGGAGGACGAACAAGCTTTGGACTGAGCGAGCAGGACTCGGCGCCCTAAGGCCCAGCAAGCAGCGAGCAGCCCACCAAGGGCTCGGCATCATGCGAGGAGGCCCCTCGAGATGACTTGGAAGGAAAGCCAACTAAACCCTACTAGGGTTTAGTCTCTATATAAGAAGACGAGGAGGGAACGTGAAATTCATTGAACGCCATACGCATACACACACGAAACCCTAGAAATTGTACTAGCAATATTAAGTCCTCTCGCTCATTGTACTCGTCCCCATTACAAAGCTAGTGCAATCCTTGGAAGGTATCGTCCTTCCCGCGGTCGTTTCCCACATTGGGTTTTCCGCGTCACCAAAGGCCTCGTGTTATTTATTATTTCGTTCTATTTACATATCATCATACATCGAATAACGCATAAGACCTCTTTGACCTAATTCACTAAAAATAACCAAAACAGTTTGGCGCCCACCGTGGGGCCTAGTGGTCGTCATCGTTATTCAAACAAATACAGTGATGGAGAAAAACATCCAAACTTCGTCAGCAACCGAATCTGGAGGACTCCAAGGCAACACAACAAAAGGAGAGGCAACGGGGTCAGGGCAGAAGTATACCAGAGTCATAACCCCGATCCCGCAGCCGAAGAGCAGTAGCGGCGGTCATCAGCAGAAAACTCCTCCACCCCCAAACGCTGCCGAAACTCTGCTAGACAGCAT
>JAGPOY010006116.1:0-10528 GCA_018983105.1 Silene uniflora
TATTACAATTAAACAAGTCTTACCCTACCAATCTTTCGATCTAGGTCGGGGGTTAACTACGCGTACGGTCTCCTGCGTGCAGTCATTCAACCGAAACAACAATTGAAGTATTTAATTATAATTCCTACCTAAAACTGCCCTAACATGTTATACCCTAGCATGCATTGACACGGCTTCCCTCATCCTCGCATACTAGAAAATTAGCTACGCATGTTAAAGGTAATAACGAAAACGATTGAAGAAAACATGCTAACCATAATACGAGAAAAATAAACGAAAGGAAAGAGAAGTACGATTTCGTGCGATCCGGCGTATAGAACGTAGGATTCCAGCTTCGAACGCGAACCGTAAAGGAAAAGAAAAGGGAGAAAGTATTATTGAAAGATTAAGGGAACGGCAAAAGTTTAATAAAACTGATGATAAAAGTTCACGTCTAAATCTGAGGACTTGACATGCTTTTATAGTAAAGCATGTACGTCTTTTATTCAACTATGGACTTTCCTAATCGTAGCTAACCCTAATAACCTCTCGATCGAGTACTTAACATTCTCGATCGAGGTATTTATCTCCAGCAGTCTGCTCGAACGAAGAGTGAGGCTTCTCGTTCGAGACCTTCTCCTTGCAGCTTCCTCGATCAAACACAGGACAGTTTGATCGAGACTATCTACTCCTCATGTCCTCTCGATCAAGCACAGGACAGCTCGATCGAGGCTTTTCTACTCGTCCAGTCTACTAGGTCCTCGTCGACTTGGGTCTTCGTTTGGTCGACGATAGGTTCCTTGCTCGAGTATTCTTCTTTTGTGCGTCCATCTCTTGAGATGCATCTTTCAGGCCAGAAACGCTTAGTTTTGCTACATTCCCGCTTATATCTGCAAGATAGCAATACAAACGCAAAGTAGTCTATTCGGGGTATAAAGCGATATAAAACTACTTATAAATACGGGAATACGTGCCAAAAGGGACTGTAAAAGCCTATATGAAATGCACGTATATCAAATAGACCATAAAAGAACTTACATTTAAAACTCTTTACAACTTCTATCAGAAACGAAAGATAACAACTATACTATAAAGATACAACTGGTGAAGCTACTATCGTCTACGAACCAACTCTATGTCAAGCGATCACTCAATCCTCAGCAGCTACACCTAGACATCAACCAACCTCAAGCACTTGAAAAGTCCCAAAGCTCACCATTTGCCGACAATATAATTTGATGCTCGGAAGGAATCCCAGGTTTTCCACCCTAAATCAGGGTTCGCCCCTCATTCCCAAAACTTATATTCAGACAAGAGCTCTCCATGATGACATGCGAAAAGAAGCAGTGCAATTCCCACTTCTGATCCCTTGCTTGAGAAATGCTAAAACGCCACTAATTGTGGGACAACTGACAGGGTTGAGTAGGTTGAAGAGGAGGTTGTTTTCCAAATCGATTAGAAGAAACACATATCTTTTGACTCTTCTCATGTTAGCAAAGTTTTTATGGTTCAATTTACTTTCGTAGCCATCGGGGAGCTTTCGAGCAAGAAATGTAGTCGTAAAGTGCATTATTAATTTCCTTGGCCAAGGTCATATAGCTCAGTCTACTACTAATTTGAAGAAACGATCTCGGGTTTTATCGATCATCATCTAACATTTCTTTGCAGGCACAATGATGAGACTGTTGGCGTAGCCTTGAGAAGTAACCGGAAGGAGGCTCAATTTGTTCAGTTCAATGAGCTTAGCACTACCATCCATCGCTAAAAAAAAGTCGTCTTTCAGTTTCAATTTCGTATGTTTTAATTGTAGCTCGTGAGTATGTCATCGAACCTAATGTAGTCACGTTTTATGAAAGTTCATTGTTGTCTAAAAAAAAATAATACTCCCTCCCATTCATTATAAATGTCTCATTATGAGGATGACACGAGAATTAAGGAAATGAGTTAAATAATGTAAAGTATTGTAATGAGGTGAGGTAATTGGAAAGAGGGAAGGTAATGTGGGATATTATTGTGAGTGAAGTGATTAAAATAAGTATTGTTATAGGGTGAGGTGGGGTATTGTTGTGGGGTTGAAGTGATTAAAATAAGTATAAAACATTGCCAAAAATAGACAATGGGACATTATTGTGAATAGACGGAAATTGACAATGGGACACTTATAATGAATAGGAGGGAGTAATAATCACATCAATGAGATTTTGGCATGGTCATGTGCTCCCTCACTCACATCTCATGAGTATTTTGTGAGAGGAAATGGGTAGAGGGCACAAGGTGGGCACCCCCCATGTGCTCCCCACTCACATCTCATGGCTATTTTGTGAGAGAAAATGATATCTGTCTTCATTTGTAACGGATATGGTGTGTCTTCAATGAGATTTTGTGTAATCACATTAATATTAGTGTAACAGAATTTGTTATGCTGGCGTGGCAATTCAGTTGCAATTGCAATTGCAGATAGCTAATAGGGAAACAGTACTTAAATTTATAGCAGCATCACTACATGAGCAGCTCAAGAATTATCAGCATCAACAGCAGCTCAATAACAGCATCAACATACTCTCAACAGAATTGAATGCTTCTCTAGCTACCATATTAATCCCTCATCCTCGTAATAGTAATAGTAATACTACTGTACTAAGGTATAGCATGCAACTCTTATGTTTCTTCAACGACAACTTGAAAAGTGACGCTTAATTGTGACGGGTAGTCGGGTACATCCCTCACAAGCTTATGACGGGTCAAGTATTTCTCACTTCTGTAAATAAGACAAGTCTAAGAAATCACATCCGTCTTTACCTGCTAAAGTGGATAATATTTAACACGTCACAAGTTTGTGACGGATATATCCGTGATAAACGAGGATTTGTGTAATATTAAATGACAATTTTACATAATTATTGGTTATTACGATTAAAAGATATGAAAGCGAGCTTCCAAGAAAAAGATAAACTAATAAGATTACTACTCAAACTTGGTGTCCCTACTATTCCTGACATTATTTTGCCCACCCTCACAACCAAAGCTGAGTGAGACCTATTGTCAAGGTCCACCCTTGATTTTATTTAATGCTCGAAAATAGTAGTCCACACGTCTATAAACACCAAAAACAACCAGTGCATCTTTTAATTTTGTATAACAAAGACAATTATATTACTCCCTCCAAGTCTGCTTATAGTTCCCCTTTTATTATAATACTCCTCACATATAATAGATAAAGGGGAACTATAGGCAGACTTGGAGGGAGTATATATAATTCTCTCTCCGTTCCCGTCATTTGTTAACGTTTGATTTGACAAAAAAAACTAAGAAAATAAATAAAGGGCCAATTATCGGATAATAAATAGATCAGATTGAGTGTGAATGATCAAATTATTCTTAAAAAGATTCTCGAAATAAAAAACATAAACAATTTATAGAAATAGTTCCAAAATGAAATAGGTAAATAAAAGACGGGAAAATACAAAATCTACAAGCGAGATTTTATAAAAGTTTTCAAACTCATAAGATGTGGCTATTATTAAATTGGCTCACACATAAACACACTCCCCCTCTCTTGCTCTCACTCAAAAATCATAAAATAATTCCACTTTGAAAAAATATTAGTCATAACGTTCCAATCATCATTCTTAGTTCCATTTAATTCAACTTCTTATTTAAGTACATGTATGTTAACATCCTTGTAATAAATAAATAAATAAATAAATTTCATACTACGTATAAGTTCATATACAAAATAAAGTTTAATTTAAGGGGATTGTAATGCTTGCCATATCTCCTTTGAGAAGCAACAAAGATGGAAACGCTAGAGAAGGCAATAGTTCAACAATGGAGGCAAATTTTTGTATTGGTGGTACAAATGATGAATTTCCTGATTTTTCAGGATCAAATTTGCTGGACAGTATCGATTTCGACGATTTGTTCATGGGCATGCATAATAGTGATGGATTACCGGATCTTGAAATGGATCCGGAGCTTTTGGCTGAATTTTCCCTTAGCGGGGAAGACGAATCATCGACTATGTCGATTGAGAACGTCGTTAGCCCTAATAGTTTTTTTGATGGGAACATAGCTTACGTCTTAGATGGACATGAAAGTGGTAATAATAATATTGATAATGGTTGCGGTAGTCAAGCTATCAAGGTTGAAAATAAGACTGTAAATTTGGAGGATATCGAGATTCAGAGCAAGAAAAATAGTTGTTCAGAATCGGATACTGTCACACTGGTTAATTCATCTTCCTCTTCCTTTATTGGAAAAGAAAGGTGTCATAAGAAGCATAGGTCTTCCAACAACAAAATCGGAAGCAACGATAACAATAATAGCAATGATAATAGTAGCAACCATGGGAAGCGAAAAACAAAGGTAAACTTATAGAAGTATAAATTTGCATATCCATTTCATCATACCATTTTTGGAACTCAAATCTAGGTTGCTTCGACTTGAGGTGTACATACGTATTACCTCATTGTATACATATAAGATTAAAACAGGTCAAACAAGAATGAGACTTACTATTATAACATCAGCGTATTTGACCTATCGTAGACTTAAGAAGAATAATTTAATTTCATCTTAATTAAGAATTTGAATTAGGGTATAGATTAGTTTTATTTATTATATAGTCTTTCATAAAATGATTTTGGTAATGAACTAATGATTGAAGCAATGATAGGGTTATGATTATGTTATAGATTCTCCGCAATTAATTCGAGTTATAAAAAAGAGCATGATGATACTGATGGTGTGAATGGATTAATTAGGTGGATTGGACACCAGAGCTTCACAGGAGGTTCGTGCAAGCAGTAGAGCAACTAGGTGTGGATAAGGCTGTCCCTTCAAGAATTCTAGAGCTTATGGGTATTGATTGTCTCACTAGACATAACATTGCCAGCCATCTTCAGGTACCTATCTACTATTTTCGTATTTGGATATAATTAAAAAAGTAAATAAATGATTAGCACAGGGATGCATATATTATACTGTATATACAGTATGTCTTTGCATTAATATAAGCTAAGATTAAGCTATATGCGGTCAATTTTGATTAGTTGATATTGCTTGGTTATTACTCTGTATAATTTTAACACAAAGATAATGTTGCTTATATTAATCACCATACGTTCGTGGTTATAGACAGAAACACAGAATAGGGCCTTGATGCAAGTACTTGGTGCTTATAATGGTGTAAACGTACTTTGCTTTTATATAATCAAACAAACATACTTATCAACGACCTGTCTCGTCATTTCTCATGATTGTGAAATAATAAGAAATAAAGTGTTGTATGTACGTTACTAGTGATACACTAACAGAAAATGAGGCATGTTTTGATCATATGTTAATTTTAGTATGCTTGTTAGAGTAACGTATTAATGTGCATCATGTCTAATTTCAACCAAAAAACAAACTAGTATGACATACACGGTGATACGAATATACGATTAATGAATTGTTATAGCGTTATAGGTCTCAATTATTAAGAGATACATACGTAATACTCAGTAATAGGATTCAAAATCTGTCAGCAACAAATTAATTAAATTGCTGGATAACTCCATGCATAAAACAAGTACGGAGTACTAAATAGGGCTTCAAATTGATTATTTACAGAAATATCGGTCACATAGAAAGCATTTGCAAGCAAGGGAAGCAGAAGCAGCAAGTTGGACGCAAAAGAAGCAAATGTATGGAGTTGCCATGGGTGGTGTCAAGGGTGGTATAAACATAAACCCATGGCCGCCACATCCTCCTTCAATTGGCTTTCCACCCATGACAACATCTATGCACCATGGCGGCCACTCTTTTAGACCATTTCATGTATGGGGACACCCATCCATGGACCCACATGCTAGGATGCCCATGTGGCCTAAACATGTGATGCCGCCCCTATCGCTGCCATGGGTGCCACACACACCACCACCTGACCCAAACTTTTGGCAGTCGACACATCACCGGGTAAGCTCGCTCTTCAATTTATAACTTCTTTTGTTAGAGCTGTTTGCAGATATGAAGCTAATCATATTTTTTTATTTGAAAAAAGAAGAAAACGAAATATAAGTAAGATTGATGTTTCACCCCTAGGTAGAATTTGAACCTAGTTTCGTCACTGACTGGCTGTACGTTTGCATGTATAGTAATTAACAGCAATAATCCAAGTAGTAGGAGAAGGAGACACATTAGTATTGGCCTTGAAACGGCATATTCGTTATTTGGTTCGAAACAGTATGACCACATTGTCATCTCCTTCCTTAGCCATAGCATAAGACACACAACTCATAATGCGTTTCCTTTTGTAACCTTTGTCATGTAACACAGTCCGTGTAAACTCTGCATAAATGGTTTTGTAGTCTTATGGACCAACTTCTTGCTTCTCACCACCACATGTAGCTAGCTCCAAACAGTAACGACGTTTCCTGCACATAATATTATTACAAATCAAATTAACTATTCACTATAGCAGCTAAAATGAAGAGTAAGTTTCCTATAAACCGGTTTTACAATATCACATTCTAATAATGCCCTTATTATGGAAAGTGGTGATTGGTTGAAGGTTTTCTAGCAAGAGTTTTAGGTAGATAATTACTTGGTTTTACAATAATGCTTATGTAGAACGGTTTTATACAGGAATTGTTGAAATAAAACTAAAACCTCCCATTAAAACTATCATCTACGGAGTATAACCATCTACGGAGTATAACCACTAGTGCACTACATTTAGCATGGATACAATAAATTACCAAGTCATCCAAATTATTATCTACTGTATTATTTAGGTACATAAAAACTTAAATTTTAATCTAGGTTAAGTTTTTTTTTTATCCCCGTTGTATTACATTTTGAACGTAGTTATTTGATAGTCTACAATTTATATTTTTATCATTATTCATTATCTATATTTTTTTATGGAAATATTATCTACTCCATCATTTATTGTCTTTATTATAGCAAAGATTTTAAAGGCAAACCATGCAATTTTATACAAATCAAAATCAAGTAAGATGAGTAATACGTTAATATGACATGTGAACCACTTTTTGTATATTTCTTATGCATAATTCTACTCAGTAATACCTTTGTCATTCTCAACCACGCAAAAAATTAAAATCTTACGAGAACTAATACGTTAGTATGACATGTGAAAGCCTCGTGGCTATATCTTTTTGTCTTTATAGTTCATTTTCATTTGTATCGCTATTGTAAGGGACCATATTACCAAAAATAAAAGAAATACTAAAGCCTATCTATGATTGATTAAAACTAGCCAAAGTTAAAGAAGGAATGTAAGAACAAATTAAATATTTCTTTCTTCTTTGAATTATGATGGAATGAGGGGAACAAGTTAACGTTTTAGGTTTGGGTGAATGAACAAGAATATCAGGGGCGTCTAGGGCTTTGTATAGCCCCAAATCACGCCTCTAAAGCACATCTATACATGGCAGTTAACATTGAATTGCCACAACAGGTTCAAAAACAACCGTTTTAATTTCATATCATGAATACTATTTGTTACGGAGTATAGCTTTACTTTATCAGTTTAGCAAGCAACATTTGCAATATTGTCAACCCCATAAAATTAAAATTATTAAATATTTTGAGCAAAATCAGTTATTGGGGTACTATACCTAAGGTGACATCCTACATATAATCTCACTCTTTTATTTTCGTTATTTAGAATCTACTTTAAAAAAATATATGTACGTAGAAACATATACGGAATATATAACTAAAATGCATGTATTTTATGCAGAGAGTTCCAATAGCAACACTACCACCCGTAGCAGTTCCAGGCATCCCGCCTCATGCCATGTACAGACCGGAACACGGTCCACCGCCTCCACAATCCGGGCCTACCACTCCTCTTGACTCTCACCCGGTATGCTTAATTATATTTCTTCGTTTAGAAAATGTTTGGAATGAAATGAGTATGTAATCTAATTTTGGGTTTAAAAAATGTGGTAATATAGTCAAAGGAGAGCGTGGATGCAGCACTTGGAGATGTGTTAGCAAAACCATGGCTGCCACTCCCAATAGGATTGAAGGCACCATCAATGGACAGTGTTTTAGGGGAACTGCAACGTCAAGGTGTTTCAAAGATCCCACCTTCTTAAGCCCTAAAAAAACACAAGACAACCCAATTTGACGACATTTCTTAAATTTAGATGGATCATTCCTCTGAATTTTCTTGCTATTTTTCGCTCGCGATCGGCTTACCAAGTTACCAATGTAATTCATCAAACTGATTTATGCCTACAAAAATGCTGATTAATTCCTGGACTAGCTCCATTTTGTATGAGTATATATATCTTTTCATGTGAATAAACTTTTGTGATTATGAGATCGGATGTAATAATATATAAGATGAGTTTTTTAGTTGATGAGCAAGGACCTCTACCGAACATCTATCTATCTATAAATACTAGATTTCATGCCCGTGCGTTGCACGGGTTACAAAAATTGACTCGCCTCTAATTGATATAGATTTTTTTAGGCGAACACTCAACTCATTCGATGTTTTGATACTCTCCCGTCTCAATCATTTGATAACGCCATGGCACCATTATTGAAAATAGTGCTCTCTACTCTAGTAATGTTGTCATATGTAACCCGTACTATGATGGATAAATTGAACCAAACAGGGTCCTTGGTTCAACACTGTCTCTAGAATTGGCATTTGTCCATACAAAATTCACCTCTAGATTTAGGTCCGTGTAAGAGGATGTGGACATTATCTTTGAGCTTTGCTTCATGTTGTTTTGATTCTATAGAACATTCAATTGATGTTTTAATACCCCCGTCTCAATCATTTGGTGCTGTTAAAAAAAACAATTAATTGATGTTTTGATAGTCCCCGTCTCAATCATTTGATAGTGTTAAAAAAAAAAATCAATTGAGGTTTTGATAGTCCTCATCTCAATCATTTGATACTGTTAGGTCAATTATGATTATGCATTTTGTTGGATTTAACAACGCACATATAAAGTAGATCAGAGATGTCAAATATGATCAATAAGAAATTTGAAAACTATAATTTAGATAAAGAAGGGAAATTGAATTTACGTGCAATGTATATATATATATAGGCTTTCATGTATTAAATGCGACGGAGAAGTTTGAAATTTAGTTAACTTTTACTTCGTATAATTTGTATTTAATACTCCTCATTGTTGGCATATTCTCGATCTTTCCCATTTCAAATATTTATCTGTTGGTTATTAAATTATTACGGTAGTTCATAAAAGTTGGAGAATCTATAATCGCACGAAAAAAGTTTCCTTTATTAATATAGATAGATATACTCTACGTAAATATGCACTTTATTTTTTTATATCATATTGTGCAGATATGATACAATCTTAAGAGCTCTTTAAGACAATAATACTTAACAGACTCAAAAGATTTTGGGTTGATATCCAAGTTTTAATGATGCCTCCTATTTATACTCATAGAATCACCTACCTTATGCTAATCTTTCGATGTGGGACAATTCTATTATTTATATTGATGTTTTGATAGTCCCCCGTCTTAATCATTTGATACTGTTAAAAAAAAATTCAATTGACGTTTTGATAGTTCCTTGTCTCAATTATTTGATATTGTTAGACCAATTATAATTATGCTTTTCAATTATAATTATGCCTTTTGTTGGATTCATACACCGCACGTAACAATTATAATTATGCCTTCTGTTGGATTCATGCAAAGCACGTAACGTATAAAGTAGACCAGAGATGTCAAATATGATCAATAAGAAATTTGAAAACTATAATTTAAATAAAGAGTTTATGTGCAATGTATATATATAGGCTTTCATGTATTATATGCGGTGAAGAAGCTTGAAATTTAGTTGACTTCTACTTAGTATATTTTTTATTTAATATTAAGTTTCATGGTTGGCATGGGATAGATGTTCTCGATCTTTCCCATTTCAAATATATATCTGTTGGTTATTAAATTATTACGGTAGTTCGTAAATGTTGGAGACGCTATAATCGCACAAAAAAATTTCCTTTATTAATATAGATAGATATATACTCTACATATATATCCACTTTATTTTTTATATCATATTGTGGATATATGATACAACTCTTAAGAGTTCTTTAAGACAATACTTAAGAGACTCAAAAGATTTTGGGTTGATATCTAAGTTTCAATAAGCCTCCTATTTATACTCATAGAATCACCCACCTTATGTTAATCTTTTGATGTGGGACAATTCTATTATTTATAATACGTAGTATATTTATCACACCATATTATTTTTCAATGTGGGACATATAACATACAATAAATTACACAATTCTAATACGTGCAAATTATATGAAATCTATACTCTAATTATAGCATTTTTTACCACGAATTTAATTATGTTATTTTCATAAATTTTTTAGCGATGCTTTTTTTGTCAAATGAAATGCAAAAGTTTTTAATGTAAAAATTAGAAATATTACTTGAATATAATATAGGAAATATATATACTACATACTATAATAATAATTAAAAGATTTTTCACTTTATTTTTTGCACCAAAAATATTTTTTATGAA
>JAGPOY010006117.1:0-10527 GCA_018983105.1 Silene uniflora
GAGCCAATACCGCCAAACCCAGGCCCCAATGCTAGAGCTAACGAGTCACTCGCTTATAGTGACTTCGTTATGGAAGCGGGTGCGATAAAGAACGTACTCATCTTTGCAATGGAAACCAATTTGCAAAGACGCTTCATTGCCCAAGGTGCAAACAAGATTTTCACCACGCTCACTAACGAGTTCTCAAAAGCACCGAGAATCGTTACTTATAAGCATACCTGTCGCTTCTTTGAGGCGAGACTCCAGAAGGGCCAAGCTGTTAGCCCACACATTCTTAACATGATTGAGAATGTCGAGAAACTGGAGGCACTTGATTGCAAAATCAGTGAGAGCATAGTCATTGACCGTATGCTTCATTCACTTCATGAAGGCTTTGCCCTTTTCAGGGCAAACTATTACATGAATGACATGAAGAAAAGTCCTCATGAGCTACAGTCACTTCTCGTACAGACCGAGAAGGATATGAAAATGAGTGGGAGCATGAAGCAAGATGTTCTCATGATTTCCAACAAGAGCAAGGGTAAGGGGAAAGCTCAAGCTGACCTAACTGTAGGGAAGCCTAAGTTTAAAAAGTCAGGAAACGCAAAGAGTGGGCCTGGTGAGACTAGCTGCTCACAAGGCATGACAAAGTGCAAAGACGGTAACATCGAATGCCACCATTGCCACAAGACTAGGCACTAGAGGAGGAACTGTCCCATTTACCGTGAGGACATAAAAGCAGGCCGCGTCACTCCTGTTTGTATGTCATCTTATATTTATATGATTGAGGTTAACCATGCAAGTTTCGGAACTTGGGTACTTGATACTGGTTGTGGTTCTCATCTGTGTAATCATTTGCAGGGCCTAAGAAACATCACACCTCTCGCAAAGGGTGATGTGGACCTGCGTGTTGGGAATGGAGCAAGAGTTGCTACCATTTCAGTGGGACCATACGTAATCCAAATCCCGAGCGAATTTGAGTTATTTTTATATAACTGTTACTATGTACCCAATTTATCTAAGAACATCATTTTTGTTTCCGTACTTGATAAAGACGGATTTTCATTTTTAATAAAGGATAATAGCTGTATTTTTTCTTTGAATGAAATGATTTATGGCAAAGCAGTTTCCATGAATGGCATTTATGTCTTAGATCAAACACAGATGTATTACATGTGAATAGTAAGAAAGTAAAGGTTGGTGACAAAGATCAAACATATCTATGGCATTGTCGAATGAGACATATAAATGAGAAACGTGTAAAGAAGCTCATACAGACTGGGACTATCTCGACATTTGATTTTGAATCATTTGGCACGTGTGAATCATGTCTCATCGGAAAAATGACTCGAATTTCCTTCAAAGGTGTTGGAATGCACGCTAGTGACCTATTAGGACTCATACATACTGATGTATGTGGACCTATGTCAATTAACGCAAGAGATGGCTATAGATATTTTATCACTTTCACGGATGATTTGAGTAGATATGGATATGTCTACTTAATGAAGCATAAAAGTGAATCCTTTGATAAATTCAAGGAATTCCAGAATAAGGTTGAGAACCAACTGGTAAGAAAGGTTAAAGCACTTCGATCAGATCGTGGTGGCGAATATCTTTCAAATGAGTTTGATCAACACCTTAAAAACTGTGGAATTGTTTTACAATTAACTCCACCTAGAACACCTCAATTAAATGGTGTGTCCGAACGGAGAAATCGAACATTACTTGATGTGGTTCGATCCATGATGAGTCACACGGTAGTGCCTGATTCATTATGGGGTTATGCTCTTTTGTCAGCTGCTCTTATACTTAACCGAAGTCCGTCTAAAGCTGTAGACAAGACTCCATATGAGATATGGAAGGAAACGGTCCCTAACTTGTCCTTTATTCGGGTTTGGGGCTGCGAGGCTTATGTCAAGTGGAGACACGAGGATAAGCTCGGCCCGCGATCGGTCAAGACATACTTTATTGGTTATCCAAAAGGAATCTTTGGTCATTACTTCTATTCGCCTACCGAACAACGAGTTTTTGTTGCGGCTAGTGCGAAGTTCTTGGAGAAAGAGTTTCTCGAGAACAAGTCAAGTAATAGAACCTTCGAGCTGTCGGAGATTCAAGAACCAACAACCGAACAACCAATGGAGGAAGATGTTCCTTCAACCGTTGATGCGGTTAATATTCCTAAGGAACCTAGGAGGTCAGGTAGAGTCTCCATCCCTCCAGACAGATACATCGGTATGGTCGAGGAGAATGATGGCAATGACGTTTTGCTCCTAGAGAGTAATGAACCCGCGACCTATAAAGGTGCCATGACCTGTTCCGACTCTAAGGTATCGCTTGAAGCCATGCAATCAGAGATGGACTCCATGTATGAGAATAACGTGTGGGATCTAGTTGAGTTACCTAATAAGGTAAGACCGCTTCAGTGCAAATGGCTTTACAAGATAAAGCATTCTGTTGAAGGGCAACCAGATACCTATAAAGCACGACTAGTGGCAAAAGGTTTCACTCAAGTGCACGGATTGCATTATGATGAAAGTTTTGCACCCGTAGTCAGGCTGCGTTCCATTCGGATAATCTTAGCGATTGCCGCTTTTCATGATTATGAAATTTGGCAAATGGATGTGAAAACCGCCTTCTTAAACGGTTATTTGGAGGAGGATTTGTACATGGTACAACCTGAAGGTTTCATTGATCCCAAAAATCCTAAGAAAGTGTGCAAGCTTAAGCGTTCCATTTATGGACTTAAGCAAGCTTCTCGGAGTTGGAATCATCGATTTGACCAGGTAATAAAAGAGAATGGATTCACTTGATCGGTCGAGGAACCATGCTTATATGTCAAGTCGAGTGGGAGCAATATTGTCTTCTTGATATTGTATGTTGATGACATACTCTTGATTGGGAATGCCATTCCTCTCCTATCTTCGGTAAAAGTATGGTTAAAGAATCATTTCCAGATGAAAGATCTGGGTGAGGCACAACGCATATTGGGAATCCGTATCTATAGAGATAGATCACGACGAATGTTATCACTCAGTCAAGAGTCATATATAGATAAGATTCTTGAAAGGTTCAGCATGACCAACTCCAAGAAGAGGTATCTTCCCATGACTTCTGGGATGCATTTGAGCAAGACTCAGGCACCCAAGACACCGGAAGAGGTCAAGCGCATGAGTCGCATTCCTTATGCTTCAGCCATAGGATCGATCATGTATGCCATGATATGCACACGTCCAGATGTGGCATATGCATTGAGTATGACGAGTCGGTACCAAGGCAAACCATGTGAAACACACTGGTTGGCTGTTAAAAACATCCTTAAGTACCTACGGAGGACTAAGGATTGGGTATTGACTTATGGAGGCGATACTAGGCTATGCGCAATCGGTTACGCAGATGCTAGCTTCCAAACGGATCGAGATGACTCGAAATCTCAGTCCGGATTCATTTTCACTCTTAATGGCGCTGCGGTCAGCTGGAAGAGTTCCAAGCAAGATGTTGTAGCAGATTCTACTACTGAATCCGAGTACTATGCCGCTTCAGAAGCTGCAAAGGAAGCTATATGGATGCATCATTTCTTACAAGGACTATCCATAGTTCCTAGTTCGAATGACCCGATCACCATCTATTGTGATAATAGAGGTGCCATCTTCCAGGCTAAGGAGCCTAAGTCTAGCAACAAATCTAGACATGTACATCGGAAGGCTCACCTGATCCGATTATGTGGAGCAAGAAGAAATAGTGATTGACAAGATTGCTTCGGATGACAACATCGCGGACCCTCTCACTAAACCGTTGAAATATGATAAGGATGAAGGGCACGTTATTTCCATGGGAATCAAACGTGTTCCTGAGTTGTAGTAGTCTATTATGGATTAGATACATCTTTTTCATACACTATTTATAGCTTCCTCGTTCTATTACATATTTTGTTTTTCATGTGGATTGTACGACAACATTGAACACCACAAAGTGAACTGAATAACATTTTATTTGTTTTGGTCCGTAATCGCCTACATGAGCTGATAACTCAGGCTATTATTTTGTGAAGTCGATTGATGGTGGGTTCAACGAGCCATAAGTCAAACTGTTGACTGATCGATCACAGATACGAGTTATAATGATACCTCGTAGGACATTGTGACTGCATTATGGAGTCCTAAATGTTTAACAACATTCGGTGCCAGGTCGTGGATTGGACGTCCATAGTGTTCCTTCGAGTCGATTCTTTTGACTATCGACTGTCTCTTGAGATTTAAGGCAGTTTGGGTGACTTTGGTTTCTTTCTCATGGTCGACCGTAACAGGAGGCTAAGCAGATTTTTACTGGGTCATTTCATACTGCGCTTGAATCTGCAGGTTTCGAGTTGAAGAAAATATCCAACCTTAATCAGGTTTTATTATTTCTCAGGGCCACTCGAGGAGTAGTAACTGAAATGCATGGCCATGCTCGAATAATGATTCGTTTATCAGTTGAGTTACTCTCTAGTCGGGAAAACCACTCTTGATACAGATCGCTTGTAAAATACGACCTTTGTGAATACGGACTTTGCAAATTGTTTTACATTGAGTGGGAGAAATTTAAGGATATGAGAATCGGTTATCGCTTATACACTTGTACGGACAAGTGGGAGATTGTTGGAGCTTGTGTCCTCCACAGTTAGTGTGATAACGTTATCGCACATACACTTGTACGGACAAGTGGGAGATTGTTGGAGCTTGTGTCCTCCATAGTTAGTGTGATAACATGATAAATCTCCTATAGGTTCACAAGGGTATACTTTGTATTATAATCAGTTGATTAACGTTTATCGATAACGGTTGGCTTGCTAGAAGTTTGACGTTATTGTCATACAGATGGCGGTGATCAACTGGTCCCTAAAAGTCACACCTAAAGGATGTGTTCGAGAGATGTGATTATATTCTCATATAGTCACATTGATGCCTAATTGACTAAAAGGTTAGTCAATGTAATGAGGAGACGATTATTTAATGTGATTAAATAATTTTAGCTGAGACGAATTAAACTGTTAATTCGTAATTTAATATAAACTGTTATATTTAATTAAATTTATATAATGTAAGCGTTAATGAATTAAACGGTTAATTCATAATTAAACATAAACGGTTATATTTAATTAGCAAATTATAAATATGCGATATTTATAATTAATATATATTATACAATATTGTCACATTATGTGATGTCGGACTAGTATTAATATATCGACTACAAAAGGTTGTAGTGGACTTGTTAATAAATGACAACAAATGACAATTTATAATATGTAGACATTACACAATATTATATTTATGGAAACAAGATAAGAATAAGAGAGAGTCCATAACTCTCTCTCACTCTATCTTTGGACGGTTTTGGTGTGAATAATAAGGAGATATTCTCTCCTTATTTTACTCACTTGTTTTAGGGTTTGTTAGGTGGAGAAAAGTTAGTATATACTGACTCACATGCTCTCCTAAAAACCTAATTGATTTTCTCTCATCTTAACACACAAAACTCTCTCAATATTACTTAGTAATTAGAGATCTTTTCTAGCAAAGGAGGGCATAATCTCGACGCATCTTGGGTGCAACTAATAGGAGGATATCGTGTTGATATCTGTTCTTAGGCCTGATTTGCAAGGACCGAAGGTTATTTCATAATCTCCATTTTCGTTCATGTATTTCGTTTATGACTCGTATTTTTACATAAGATTAATTTCGTTATAATCCTAATTTGAGATTGTGAATATACGGATATTCCCCACAACTAGAAGGCGAGGTTGTTGAGGTATGCAAGCGGCTTCAAAAGGACATGGTGTGGGAGACTGTGGTTGATTTGTATACAGGAAGAGGAAGAATCTTTGTCGGTCCATATGAAGAGACTAAGCTCCTCGATATATACACCTATCAAATATTGGATGAGGCTGAGGAAGAAGTGATGTGGGCAGCTTCGCTACCTTCGGAAGATAGTTTTAACATTGGGGCTACATTTTATTAGGGTTAAAAACTCAATAAGTAAAAATATCATGCTAAATTGCAGAATGTAGCATTTGTATTCCTTCCAATGTTATTAGTCATCCAATCCATTAATAAGATAGTACCCAATATCCTTGATAAGTGCCTAATTTGTATATTTTACCCCCCTATGTTAGCTCTAGTTTACATTATAATTTGCACTTATCTTAGTGTTTTGAGCTAATATTAGTTTCTCTAGTGTATTTTGTGTTTAATTTTGACATGTTTTGTAGGTGAACTTAGCTTAATGAGCTAAAATAACTACAAGTTGGACTAAGTATGTTACACTAGAAGACTAGGGCTAAGAAGAGTGGGAAATGATGGACCAAAATTACAACAAATGCTAAATGAAGAAGTCAAGCCCACACAAAAAGTCAAGCAAGCATGGTAATGATCAAGTAATGAAGCATTGGCAATAATATAATGGATGAACCAACTAATGCACATTTTACAAAAGTAAAGTCAAATCCATATTACATTTTGTCAAAGATATTTAAGGAGCTTAGGATGCTTTTTGGAGAGGATTTGCAAAGGTTTTGAGGTCTTAACCGGGTCCTTAAACACGCATTGAAAGCTAAGCATCTGATTCCATGAGCATTTAACGACGAATTTAAGCCAAAGTTTGTGGAATGTTACGGTCCCGATCGGGACCACCAATCCCGATAGGGACGAGCTAGTTCTACTCGCATTTTGGTCTTCAAAGCTCATTTACGTTTCATGTAATACCCTTCATTTTTAATTATTATTTTAGTTAACGCCATTTTAAATATTGTCAAAAGTTATTTTATCGTCCTAAAACTTTATGATACGATAGATTGTTAAAAGAGAAACGTAAATATTTGACTTGAGTCATGACTAATAATTCTTCATATTTTAATATATATTATTTTATTTATTATAATAATATATATTATTATTATATGATGTTAAATCTTGTTATTGAATGAAAAAGAGATATGCTGCCATGCATGGCACTATTACTACGTACTCCATGATTTCATGGAAGTTTCACACCATAATTTGGTAAACATTCCTTAATTTCAAGCCCGTTTTCGTTTAAGCTCAAATCTCTTACCTAATTTCTCAAGAAAATTATATTATTACGACTTCCATAATTCTATCTAGCCCTAGCTATATAAATACCGCACCCCTCAAACATACACTCCTCTTTTCGGTCGATAAACAAAGGTTTCTCAAAACAGCCGTCTTTCTCACGCATTAAACGATTATTGTCTGCCGCTGTTCCAGAAGGCAAAAGTAGAATGGTCAATTGCAGGGGATCTTAATGCTTCCTATTTCCATCATGCAATTAAGAAAAGAGTAATGATGAATAAAGTATTTCAGATTGAAGATAAGGATGGCCTGTTGTGTACTGAAGGAGATGCTATTCAAGAAGCCTTTTTAGGTTACTACAAAGAATTACTTGGCTCACACAATAGCACTACTGATGTGAATCCTGATGTAGTTAGGCAAGGTGCTTGGTGTACTACAGATCACTGGGATATTTTAAAGAGACCTGTCACAGCAGAGGAAGTAAAGGCTAGTATATTTAGTATTCCAAAGAACAAATCTCCTGGTCCAGATGGATACAATAGTCAATTTTTCAGGGATGCATGGGATGTTGTGGGGGATGAAGTATGTGGAGCTATAAAGAATGTCTTTAAAACTGGGCAGTTGTTGAATCAAATTAACTCCACTGTGATTACCTTGATCCCAAAGATTGATAGGCCAACTAGTGTCAAACATTTTAGGCCAATCTCTTGTTGCAATGTCCTTTATAAGGCCATCTCAAAAATTCTGTGCAACAGACTTGCACTGATCCTACCTGACCTCATCGGCAAGAATCAAGGGGCCTTTGTGAAGGGCAGGAGCATCCTTGAGAACATCTTGATTTGTCAAGACTTGGTCAGAATGTATAATAGAGGAAATTCTTCCCCAAGGTGTATGTTTAAACTGGATTTACAGAAGGCCTATGACTCAATTGAGTGGAAGTTTGTGGAACAAATGTTAGAAGCCTTAAAGTTTCCTGAAAACTTCAGATTGCTAATTATGAGATGTATATCAACTCCAACATATACTCTCAACCTGAATGGAGCTCTTTTTGGGTATTTTCAAGGAAAAAGAGGATTGAGACAAGGGGATCCTATATCTCCTTTGTTGTTCTGTATCTGTATGGAATACCTGTCAAGAATTATGGAGTTTGCAACAAATAAGTGGTACTTTAGATTTCACCCTATGTGCAAAAGTTTGAAACTGACACACTTATTATTTGCTGATGATCTTTTAATGTTTTGTAAGGGAGAGGTGAGGTCTATTATGCTGCTTCTGAGAGCTATGGCCACATTCTCAACTGCATCTGGGCTCACTGTGACTGCTTCCAAATCAGAGGTGGTATTTAGTGGTGTGCCAGATCAGCTAAAATGGGATATCACTCAGTTTTCTGGTTTCTAGGAAGGGAAACTACCTTTTAAGTACTTAGGTGTGCCT
Source organism: Silene uniflora (assembly GCA_018983105.1). Lineage (NCBI taxonomy): Eukaryota > Viridiplantae > Streptophyta > Magnoliopsida > Caryophyllales > Caryophyllaceae > Silene > Silene uniflora. The sequence continues at coordinate 8,484 of JAGPOY010006117.1, forward strand.
ATCCAACCTGGTAGACTGACTAAGAGTGACTGTCAGATCCTACTTGATAAAATTGTATCCAAAGTCAGGGGGATGGGGTCAAGGAAACTTAGCTATGCTGGCAGGTTAATCCTTATTAATTCTGTGTTGAATACTATGCATACTTATTGGGCTTCAATTTTTTTGATTCCAAAAGTGGTGATCAAGAGAGTTGAAGCAATCTGTAGGAATTACCTGTGGTGTGGAGGAACTGAATATGATAGAGCTCCTTTGGTCTCTTGGACTAATGTTTGTTGCAGTAAAAAAGAGGGAGGTCTAGGCATTAAGAATGCTGGGGTGTGGAATGTTGCTAGTGTAGGGAAATTGGTTCATTGGATATATGAAAAAGCTGACAGGCTGTGGGTTTTGTGGATAGATCATGTGTATTTGAAAGGTGCAGATTGGAATTCATATCAACCTGCTCCTGATTCCAATTGGAATTGGAGGAACATTTGTAAGATAAAGGAGAGATTAGCAGGTGGTTATCAGGGTGATCAGTGGGTTGGTTCACCTGGTGGTTACTTTGTGAATGCTGGATATCAGTGGATACATGGCACCCACCCCCCTGTCCACTGGTATAAGGATGTGTGGGATAACTGGGTTGTCCCTAAACATGCCTTTGTTGGTTGGTTAATACATAAGGAGGCTCTGAATACAAGGGAAAAGCTGCATCATATTGGTATTTGTGAGTCTGATAGATGTGTGATATGTGAAGTTGGTGCTGAATCTCATGCCCATCTGTTTGGTCAGTGTGATTACAGTAAGCAAATTATAGCAGGAATTGAGCAATGGATTCAGTTGCGTATTGCAGGTCCTAGCAGTTCATATTCAAAGCTGCAAAGGAAGGTATGCAGGATGGTAAAGATGAATATATGGTATAGTCTGTGGAATGAGAGGAACAAAGGTAGGTTGGACCAATGCATTCAAAGGCCAGCCAGACTAATTGCAGACATCAAGAAGCAAGTGAAAGCTCGAGTAAGGCAAAAATTGGGAAATATAGAACTTCAAAATGATAGAGGATGGCTAGCATTGATTTGTAATTCTGATGTATTAGCTTAATTGATTAGAATGCAGATGAACATACTGAATATGTAATGGTTTATTTTATTAATAAAAGCTCACATTCTACCCAAAAAAAAAAGCTTTCGCGCTTATATCATCGTAAAAGCATGTTTATGATTACCGAGTCGGGTTCGGGGTTAGTAAGTAAAGTGAATACCAATTTGTTAGAGTTGTATAGGGCGTCGTTTATGGTGTTGTCGGACTGATTGTAGCGTGATTTAAGTGCTGGACAGTAGCAGTAATCTATACTCTGTTTCGGGTCGATTTCGGTAAAAGTTTGTCAAGCTTTAGTGCAACCGTTTTAGCATGGTTGAGTCTGAAACTTTTGGGACATGTTAATATGATTATAAGGCATGGAATTGTTGGTTTAGGTTGCTAAAACACCGAGTTTAAAGTCGTGTCCTTACTGCTCTTTTTTCGGGTTGTTATGGGGCGTTTAGAGTCGTTGTCTCGGAGCAATATGGGGCGTATCAATGGAGGTTGATAGGGAATCAAAGGTCATGCATCTGGGCTTACTTTCATTATGAATTAGAGTCGAAAGAAGTGCTAAAAAGAATCGCTTGTTACGCTCAGTTATCGGGTTTTTAGACTTAGGCACTCTTCGAGTATGTTTGGTGATTGTTGTATGAGGTTGCCTGGTAATGATGGTGTTGTGGCTGATTCGTACTATTCATGGTTGCCGTTACTGTCAGGTGCATCTAGGGCTTCATAGGTGGTTGTGAGGTTGATGCGTCTCCAATTCGTCGCTCATTCTTTTGATCTTTTACGTGTTTTGACCGCGTTTTGCATTGATTTTATATGCCATCTACTTGCATTTTGCACCCGACCCTCCTATTCTATGGTGCTGACCCACTTTGTAGGAACTTGGAACTAAGTCGGGAGAGTCGGAGCAAGAGATGGAGCCTTAGAAGAAAAGAGAAGAGAAGAGGAGGAAAAGGAGAAGGCAGAGAACTCCCAGCCGGTG
>JAGPOY010006118.1:0-10527 GCA_018983105.1 Silene uniflora
CAATTACAAATATTGACTAATTAACATAAATTAACAACAAAAACTAACTATTTAATTAACTAATTGAATCCATCTTAATACATTAAGAAAATACTCCCTAATTCAATTAAACTAGCATAAAACTAACATATAAACAATTAACAACAACAATAATGTAACAAACAATTCAATACAATTTCATTTCAATGTTTAATTCAAATATTTCAATGTTTAATTCAAATACACAAACTCAAAAATAAAAACTTAACCGTGGTGGCGGCGTTTCGGCGGCGTGCTGGCGGCGTCGTGGTGGCAGGCGTTGGTGGTGGCAGGCGGTGGTGGAAACTTAAGGGTGGAATGTTGGAGTTTTTTGCGATTTTTGGGAATTAGAGAGGATGGGAGAGAGTGTTTTTTTGAGTTAGAGAGAGAGTAGGGGTAGGGTGGTCATTTTGAATGAAAACGTCGGCGATAGTTACTAAAACGTCGGCGATGAAAACTAATCGGGATAATTTTACCCAAACTAGAAATGACATCAAATAAACTCGATGAAACTCCAAAGATTTTAAAACATCAAATTTCAAATCCAATATTGAAGAGAACAAACGTGAATCCGCCCCTACTAATCCCAAATCGGCCACCAAAACACCTCACCAACATAACAATGCAATCCCCAAGAACCCAAGCAAATAGCCCAACACAAATCACCGAACCCACCCTTAAAACTTAAGACCATTGCCCTAACCCTCGATAACCGAACTACTTAAAAGAGGCTGATTTATTTCAAAGTTTTAAGTCAGATTTATGATCGCATCATTTTGTAAGCTTCTCCCTCCCTTTTCATTATTTTTTTGGTGCGAATTTGTTCTTTTTGCATGATTTATGATCGCTCACTCCCTCCCATCCATTCCAAACTACACGCACTTCAAGAATTCTGTTATCGGGCGACTCGCGTTTTCTTAATTACTCGTACTAGTTTGTTTTGTTTTTCATTAATAGTCGCCCGAATCCTGTATTCTTGTAGTGACGCGACATTTTGCGCAAATATTAGTACTAATATCATGATTTGTTGTACTATAATACCATTATTCTAGTGATCTCTGTATGGACTTATTTCACTCGCTCTGTCGGTTTTACGGCCGAACTGGGACTCTAATGACTAAAGTGCTTTGTAAACCCTTATTAGTGAAAAGGGGTTATTTTTAGGGTTTAACTATGGTGATTGGAATTATCGGGTGGCAGTGGTTGTGTAGAGGACGGAGACTAATGTGATAATTGTACCGTATTCATATCATTATCCTGAATTAACCTAGAAGGCTAGAACCCTACATGGTTACATTACATCTACTAAATTATCATAACCAATCATATTAAATATCGGAGCATTTATCAGAATAACAATGTCAATTTATCGTCTGTGAGTTCAGTCCTGATTTATTATTTTTTCGCGCTTCTCTGTTTTGTATTTTGCGATTTTGCAATGATTGATTACTAAGTGTTGATTGTATTTATGGATTGTAGACAATGATCAAGGTTATGTCTTCCACAGCATATAGCAATAGCAATCCTGTGCCCTTGAGTGGCAATTTCAGACGACAATTTCCAATGACAAGCAATAGAGTCTCGGTTCTCAGAAGCTTAGGAGTTACATCAAAAGACGGGTTCAAGTGGGCAAACTCGGAAGAAGGTGTTAATTCAACTTCAAACTCTTCACTTTCACTAACACCGAACTTCATTCTTCCTGTGGAAAGAAGGCCTAATTTAGATCAAGTGTATAAATCCGGAATTCCAGTAATTGATTTGGGTAAGGATGATACTAGCACTCTTATCAAAGAGATAGCTAGAGCATCGGAGGAGTATGGACTTTTTCTGATTAGTAATCATGGGATATCTCAGGAACTGTGTGAAGAGATGTTATCTGCTGTTATAGATTTGTTTTATCTTCCTCCTCAAGCCAAGTCAGTTCTTGTCTCGGATGATCCAAGTAAAGAGGTCAGAATATCGAATCATTATCGCAAAGTTGAGGATAATGGCAGCAAAAAGGGGAGTAAGTTTAGCATGTGGAGTGAGGTTTTCAAACATCCTTGGCACCCTACTAATGATAGCTTTACTGATCTTTTACCTTCAGATCCTCTGAACTACAGGTATCAGAATCCCGACTCCTGTTCAAGGTTTATTTTTACCCTTGAACAATCATTATGTATATCTCATGTAATTGCATATGGTTAAAAAATTGCTCTCATATGTGAGATTTTATCATACAGGTTTTTGTGTGTGGTGTATTGTTGTAACTAATGTATACACAATTGTTTTTGATTGTTATAGGAGCGTAGTGACTAGATATGCCAAAGAGATGGGTGTGCTTATGAGTCGTCTTCTAAGTTTGATGTCGCGAGGCTTGGGATTAGAGAGTGATTACCTATTGAAGGTATTGGGGGAAAACCCATTGTGCAGGGCACAAGCAAATTACTACCCACCATGTACAAATCCTGATCTCACTCTTGGATTAGGCGTCCACACGGATAGAGATGCTCTCACAGTAGTCCTACCGTCTCCAGATGTAGAGGGTTTACAAATCATGAAAGATAGCAAATGGATTGCTGTTAATCCTGTGCCAAATGCATTAGTAGTCAATTTGGGTGATCAATTACAGGTAAAACATCAATTCAGCACTCTTTTTTAAGTTACATAGACTCGTTTAGAAGTATTCTGACGAATACATGTTTAAGTACAATTATTTTAATGAAAAATCCATTAGCTTAAACCGAACTACCGAAGTATCAATATTCTGACGAATACATGGCTGCTGTCAATTTCATCTTCCTTCCAATGTTTCGCTTATTGGTGTAAATTAATCCACAAGGGCAATATTGATGCAGACGGGTTTTAAACTCTGGTTGATGGTGACCACCTCACCAACCTTATTTAACTAAACTAGCTGACGTATTTGTTCCTTGAATGTTTCTTTAATGTAGGTCTTGAGCAATGGAAGGTACAAGAGTGTGGTGCATAGAGTCGTGACCAATGAACATCAAAGTAGAGCATCGTTGGCATTGTTTTATGGCCCAGACAAAGACGCTTTGATTGGCCCCATTGAATCTTTGACTGACGAACATTGTCCTCCAATTTACAGGCACTACTACTTCAGAGAATTTCTTGAAGAGTTTCGAAACCAAGAAGGGAAGAACCGCAAGGTTAAGGAGGCTTTTGAAATCCGACAGTAGATGGCTGCTCACATTGCTGACATCGGAGCATTAGTATTTCATTTTATTTTAGCTGTAGATAGTAGAGATCAAAGTTGCTAGAATGTAGAACCCATTTCAATGGTTACAGTAAGCACTAGCTAGAGCTCCTGAGATTGATAAGCAATTATAACCAGCTTTGCCGGTAGAATTATGTTTTCAAGTCTCTTGGCCGATCTTGCTCAACATTTGTGTTGCTTTTACCAATTTTTTGTCCATAGTGCTATTTCTTCTCATTCTTTGGATTTGGATAATTTTTAAGTACTTGTAAAAAAAATTTAAAATTACACAAATTCAAGAAAAAAAAAAAAAGGGGAGTAGGTACGTTTATGAATAATTTCATCCTTCTGTTAAAAAAAACACTTCTATTAATCGTTTCGGAACAAAGAACGAGTCTGGCATATACGAGTTTTTCAAAGCAGGGAAAGATGTAAACACCACTAATTAGTGAGTAGCTTCCATTTACATCGGCCGGCATTACAAGAAGATCATAACAAATGCTATGGGATGCACGTCCTTTGCTTCTTTATTTCCTGCACTTCTTCAACCTTTATATGATTTCTATCATTACTTTTCTGTTGTCCACCAATCAATACCCTTTTCCATCTAAAAACACACACATTACTCGTAAATAACGCTTCATTTGTCATGGCGGCACCACCATCATCGGGAGATAGCAGTCGCTTCTCCGGCGGCAGCTTTAGCGAAAGCGAGGACATTTACATGACGATTAACACCAATCATGGTCCTGAGTTCTATGGTGTTGAACCTCCTAGAGCTGTACTTAGCCAACAAGGCTCAGAGAATGAGAGACAAATTTCAGTTGATCCAATTTCATTACAAGGATCTACTAATATTAGGCAAGCCAGCTTTAGGCTAGTTTCTCCTCCTGCGATTACACCGAATAATGGCTCCGGCCATAGCCCTTCCGTACCCTCGCCGCCCTCAAAGCTCAAGTTCATGAGCGCGAGCCTCTCTAGCTCAGCCTCGTCGTCACCGCAGAGTACAAGATTTTTGAAGAGGATATGGAAGAGCCAAACTGATCATAGCAAACCAACCTCACGAAGTCACCTTTCACGGGTCCAGTCCACAATGGACGACACTCACCTTGCAATGGTCGAGACTGACCAGAGGAGAAGCCGGTCCCTTGGACAAGGTAGGATATCAAGCATTCATACTGATGACTTTGATCTCTGGCTTGAGAAGCCGAATACCAACAAAAATCCGAGAGGAGATCGGGCACATTCTAAGCCGCCATTAGGTCCTAGACCTCCTAGTGGTGAGGAAAGGTTTAATCCCATGAAGAAGAGCATGAAAAGCAACAAAAGCAGAGATCAAGACTATCCAGAGGACGGGTTTAAGTGTGGCAAATTATGCCTTTTTCTTCCACGAGGGAAAGGGAAGCCGGTCCGGTCCATGTCAGAACTATCTAACCAAGTCTCCATCCAAAGTGATGCACCCGTGATATCAAGGACAGTGTCGCTGCAGAGATTTGAGTGTGGATCTTTTTCTTCGTCTTTGCATGAGGATGCCGAGGGTGACTCTGCGAATCTCTTCTTTGATTTACCTATGGAGATGTTAAGGTGTAGTGTTAGTGACATGCAATCTCCAGTAACAGCAGCATTTGTATTTGATAATGAAAATGGTAACAATGAAGATCAAGACATGAACGTTGACTTGGATGCCTTCTTGAAAGCACAGAGTTAAGATGTAGGCCATCATGTCCCTTTTCAGTTAATAATGGTTATGTTTTAGCAGCAAACATATGTAGGGTATCTCCTATACTGTAGACGTCTAAAAAAACTATATACAAACAAATTAGACACATTTGATGCTCTTTCAACCTTCTTAATCCGTCAGCGGTCGCATTTCGTCATAGGTTTTCCGTAAATTTTCGGAGTAGACGCTTCTAATTGCAGGTATATTAAAGTAATGTAAGGCTTCTCTTCAGATATATGCTTGTAGTCCGTTTAATTCTTCCTAGTTGGTAGATTCCTCATCAATAATAACAAAAAAACACATTTATTCACAAAAATCACTTTTTTTTATCCAGAAATATGCAACTTTAAAGATTTCCTGTTCTAAAGCAATGTGAAGCCATATATTAAGAATACAATAGACTTTTCTCTTTCTCTATCTTCTCTTTTATTTTTCGCATTTAATTTTGAAGTCAGAACCCAAAAAAAACATAGAGAAAATAAAGCATAAAAAACGGGGAGAATCAGACAATCAATCTTGGCAAAGGTACAGAGATCACCCTTTGTTTTACCATGAACCCAGTGGAAGAGATTTTTTTTATTATTTTTTTTATCAGAAGAATAAAGAAGGCACCAAACCAAAATACCAAATGAATGAAAAAGGCCCTGTGTTTTCTTTAAGAGGCACCAATATGAACCAGATTCTGCATCAAACATCCACATACTTAGTCAACTCATAACCCAAACCTTCAGACTAGGAGGCTGTTTAATCTTGTTTGCATCCATTGCACACAAGTATTGCAAGTCTTGTAACACCATCATCAGTCACAGAATCAAAGGAAAACGGAACCATAATAGCCTTTCAAAACACATCCACTGCTTCTCAAATAATAACTCTACCAACAAATCTCCAAACCTTATAGGATATGATAAATTTTGTCCCACTGAAATAATAGGGGGGCATGGCCTACAGAAAATGGATATTACAACTTGAAACCTTTCAGAAAAATAATTGGAAAATAAGAAATACTAAGGGCTAATATGTTTTCAATCCTAATCCTACTTTTGAGTTGCTACTGGGAGTGGAAGAAACTTCATGTTCGATGGACGAATTTGGAGGTAAAGAAATGACCAAGGGAGGAGGAGAATTTCTTTTGTTTAGTTAGGAAGTTAGGCTGAAGAGAACTATGGGGAAGGAAATAGATGGACCCATTTTCCTCCTTCAAGACAAATCAAAAACTTTCGGTTGAAAGAAATTTGGAAAAAATCATTGATCACCTCCCCCTCCCTCCCTTCGCCAGGATAAATGTGCTAGGCGCTAAAATGCTTACCATGTCCACATAATCATGCCTTCTCGCGCAGTCTATATTCTTCCATAGACAACTCAAAAAGAGCCTGCAAAGTAGCATTAACACATATCAAACCCCTCTTAGAGACACTTCCAATTGCTCAATTCTTTGAGCCAAATCATGCTTCCCACAATGCTTCAACCCATCAGTGACCATATCAAAACTCCTCGACAAAGGCGGCAAATTCAACTCAGTCATCTCAACCAAATAATTAGCAGCCTCAACAAACCTCCCTCCACGCACACACATTCTAATCAACATGGTATAAATCGGCCTATTCGGTGAATGCCCTTTCACCTTCATATCACTAAAAAAGCTAAAAGCATCATCAAACTTCCCATTCCTACACAATGCCTTAAGAATCGGAGCATACAAACTAGGAAAAGGCTTATGCCCTTCTTCAATAGCACAATGCAACAACCTAAACCCCTCTTCCAACCTATTCAACCTCGCAACCACCGGAATCATAATCTTATAACTCTCAATATCAGGACAAAACCCTAACTTACACACATCACCAAACAACCCAACACAAAACTCAATCTCCCCCGACTTACAAACTGCCTCTAACAACGCATTAAACGTCCTAATATCCGGCACAAACCCCTCTTTCGCCATTTTGACAACTAATCCTTTCGCAGACTCGATATAACCAGCATTCAACAATCCCTCAACCAACAAATCCCTCCCTCTAACAGGCGGATTAAACCCTTTCTTACTCATCTCCTCAAGAAACTCCTGAGCCTCCCTCATCTTCCCGGCCTTACACCACGCGCTGACGAGTATCGAATACGTCTCTTTATCGGGTTTCACCCCCTTCCTAATCATCCTCCTAACCAAAGCATACCCACCATAGAAATTCTTACAACTAGTTAAAGCATACAAAAGCGCATTATAAATTCCGACATTCTGATCGCAATTAAACACCTTTCCACACGAATTAAAAACCCGAACCGCCTCATCGACACAACCCTTTTGCCCATACTCCCTGATCACAAACCCTACAGTATCTCCCCCAATTCGAAATTCAAGATTGCGCATTTGTAAAATTACCTTCCACATTGTTTCCCAATTATGACATTGAGCTAGGGTTTTGATAAGTTCATCAAATTCGACCGAAGTTGGGGTGTAATTGGGATGAGTGCGCGCCCAATTGAAGAAGCGGAAGCATTGGATTCCGTGCCGAGAACAAGAGCGGATTACGCGGTAAATAATATCGTTTGTAATTGTGAAGTTTAGTTTGTTTAGGGTTCGTTCAAGGTAAATGTCGCGACGAACGATGTTGGAAATGTGGTGGATTGCGGCGAAGTATGCGTCGTTTTTTGTTGTTGGTGGTGTTGGTGTTGTTGAGAGGTGGTGGTGAAAGAGAGGTGGCTGTGCGGTGGTGGTGACGGTGGGAAGGTGGTTGGTGCGGTGGAGGTAGCGGCGGAGGATGGTGTTTGTTCTAAGGAGCATTTTTTTGTTGTGATTCGATATAATTTGAAAATTTGGTGGAAGTGAAATTTGGCTTAGTGTCCGTAAGACCGTAAGGCGGATTCTAGTGGTTAAAATTTGATGGAGTTTCCAGGAGATTCAGGTTCAAGCCTCGGCAAGAGCAATTTTGTGGAGCGTTGTTCTTGGCCTGAGTCCATACCTAATAGACTCCGAGTCTGTCACTCTCGGGTGACTTACCTGATTTACGAGGTTTGCAGGCTATCGTGTATACCCGAGGGTTTACCCTGTGCGCACCAAAGGTAGCGGCTGTGGTTTCCTCGTCACCATAAAAAAGAAAAAAAAAATAAAAAAAAATTGGTTGAGTTTTCAATTTATCCAACTCGATGGGAATGGTTTGATTTGAGATTTGTTAGATGAATGTAATATAATGATGAATTAGATTAATTGGATTAACCGATAATGAATTAAGGAGTACTTTTAGAATGATACGTATGAGAATGAATCGACTATTTTCATAATTGTTTATTCTTCAAAACATAAGAGGAAATATATTAGTGAGATAATTTGATAATAACATAAACCGAATTTACAACCCTTTACTTTTTTCAAGACGAGAAATTTAATGTGATTTTTTGCATCCAGCCCGTGATTTTGGGCATGGTCAGACCAATCCGACCGCCCCAAGAAAATATTCTACGTGTCCCTGATCGATCACGATAAGGCTTGCTCACATGAGACCCGCGGGACTAAGTAAGGCCTGAGGCCCCCTTCGAATCCTAAAATTTTAAGAGCATACCGCAGCTAGGCCTAGGAGAGAGCACATGTAGGACATGAGCACACTTGACCTAGACGCTTGGCTAGGCGCGCTTTGGGATGCGGAGGAGCTATTATCGCCCACTGGTGTATTCGGCGGCTCCCTATTTAGTGCTATGCATGGTTCCTTGGTAACTTCTAGTTTGATCAGGGAAACCACATCACATAATGAAGACTCGACCTAACCATGATCGGGAGGCGGGAGCTATACTCAACCCTCTTTAACTCAGCCTATAATCGGTTAAAACCTCTATATGTCACCAGACTAACTATGATTTGGTTTTCAAGGGTGTTAATGAACCGATCTTGCTAAATCAAACAAAGCACTTACCTAAATTGAATTTGGGGCTGGGTCTAACTGATTTTGAGTGGAGACGCTATAGCAAACTTATTGTTGACAAGACTCGAACCTAGGTTAGGAATATCCTCCTTTTTGGGCCGTCTACAGACTTCAGACCTTTTGTTGATTTGGGATATTCTAAGATGATGCAGTTTTTCGTTTTAATGTTAAGAGACAATGTTTGTCCCCAAATGAGAGTTCAAGAAACAACAATGGGATTTGCAAAGTTTCAGCCCTTGACAACACTCCTTCCGAGCTTTCTGTGATCACTGATTCTAATCATGTGCTAAGTCAGACTCATTTTGTTTTTTCAGTCTTGAAGACCATTTCAAGTAGCAGATGGAGCCATTCTAGTCGATCTGTAAATCATCCAGGTGCCAGCCACCTTTTGGGTCGAGATCGATCTCAGTGATAGAGTGAGTCCTTGTTGGGGAAACAATTTGATGGTCGTAATCGATCTCAGTGAAAGAGTAAGTCCAGGTTTACTGATACAAGGATTCTGAAGATGGCCGTAGGCTATAAAAGAAAAGAGGAATATTCATTTCACTTCGACGAACTCTACCAATCCCTGATTGTTCTAAAATAGCCGGTATCATGTAAATGGACTTTATTTTTCTTTAATATAATAGCACACCTCTTAAAAAAAAGGCTTTACGAGATAAGGTAGCTGACAAGTAATGTAGTTACTAATATACAAGTAATGTAGTTTGTTTGTTTTGTACCATTTCGCTTATTATTTTCTCATAAAAATTACGGAGTACTACATTAAAGAACTAGATTCAACTCGAGCTTGGTACAAAGCAAGCAACCTCTCTCTAGGAGGTAAACACTCCTTAACAACATCACAACTTACAAAATTTTGAGACCAATTCCACAATTTGGGAAATTCTTCCTTAGAAAACAACACTTTTCCAAGGACCTCTTCTTGGACTCCAACCCAATATCCAATCCCATTAGCAACTAAATCAACCAACCCAATTCTTTCCCCTCCAAAATATGTACTCCCCTTCATTCTAAGCTCATCTTCAAGACATCTTAGACCCTCCATTGCTTCTACCATGGCCTCCTTACCCTCCTTCTCATCACCCCCATAACGCTTTGTTTCGAGCACAAAACAAGTCATTGTCGATGAACGTCGCCCATGCGCGGGCCTTGGATTTATCCCAAGGGTCCTTGGGCAAAATGGGATTAAAGTCCCATGTTTCATCGATGTACTCGAGGATAACAAGTGACTCTACTATTGGCTTGCCATTATGAACCAAAATCGGAACCTTTTTGTGAATAGGGTTGTACTTAAGAAGTAGAGAACTCTTGTTGGTAAGGTCTTGTTCTATATATGTATATGGGATGCCCTTAAGTTTTAGGGCAGTTTCGATTCTATGGGTATATGGACTTGCCCATCTCCCTAAAACCTTCACTTCTTCATTAGCCATTGAAACTTATTTAATTTCTGAGGCTTTTCTGTATTTTTTCCACCTAAGTTGGACACATAGCATGTGCATCAGTGCATGTGTTAATATAATGGTGCATCATAGTTCATACCATACTAAAATACAAACAGATGCATGATGAAGTCATGAATGACATCAATATCTTTGTGTTTGACATAAGGAATGAACTCGTACATAAAATATACTTTCTCCGTCTCAGTCATTTGTTTACCGTAGATTGAAATA